>JACXSJ010000346.1:16376-75695 GCA_014851325.1 Pentalonia nigronervosa
ATATATACATATTATAAAACATATTGTTTTTCACTGTGGCAATCATATAGATAATTTTAAATCATAAGTATATTCATATTAATAATATCTTACGTATTTTTTAATATCACTCATGTGAAAAATTGATTAGTCGCAATAACAGTTTATAGCTATTAATTTATGTCTTAACACTGAGGGTAATAAAAATACAAGTTTATTAAATATTTTAAAACATGATAAATTCCAAACTATAATCATTTTATTATATTATATCAATCAATTTTATAATTTTAAATTACAATTTAATCTTTTAATTATAAAACTGCTAAAATGCTATAGATAATATTGTAATATCATTAATGATTAAAGTATAGCTGTATAGAGCATAAGAAATATGTTTCATGTATACTATCCATATATTTCATTTTTAATATCAATTTACCGTAATTTTGTATCTAGAATCCGATTATTTTAATAATGTCGAAAATCAATCAACGATAAAATATTACATGGGTACAATGCAGATACTTTCAATATAACAACTAACTATACTAAGAAATAATATGTTACGTTTTCAATCTTGAAGGCATAATAGTTATTGGATACTACAATAAACTTAATATTTATGACTAGAATATCTAATTTTTAAACATAATTAATCAATATACGTCGGTTAAGGCCAAAGAAATGGACATGACTTTGTAGGTTCATGAAGATTACAACGGATTATACCAAAATAATAAAGGAATAGGGATGTTAAATAGTACGAGGCTGAGTTAAACCTGTGTAGAGTTTATCGGGCATGGTAGAGACAGATAATGAAAGAGGTGTACAGTACAGGATTATATAGAGAATAGGGATGTACGAAGCCTTTGGGTTAGGGGTGAATTCAGACAAAGAAGACAATGTAGCCTCAAGGTCTAGAAGTGGTATACATCAAAGAATACAATGAAGGACGTGTTATCTTTATAATAAATATATAGGGTTGCTTTAGTTTTAAATATAGTTAGGGTTAAATTAATTTGTTTTAAAAAGTACACTTTTTTCTTTCATTTAACATGGTTTTTTTTTAAATGTTTAAATATTAATAGTACCGCTTATTTATCATAATGTTTATGATTTTTAAAATTGCAATAAATGTAACATTTATAACGTTAATGAATGGCTTTTTATAATAGTCTTTCTAAACTTCAAAAAATTATTATTATTTGCACTTTCATCATCAGTTACAGCTTTAATAATAATTGGAATTGAAAATTATAGTAAGAATATGCTAATACAATTATTTAGTAACATTCAAACCCTATTTAAAAAAAAAAAAAATTTTTATTCTAAATGGTAATTAGTTTTAAATAGTTTTTTTAAAGCATGAACTTATAAATTCTGAGTTAATTATTTTAAGGTCTGATAATAAATTAACATTTATTAGAGAAATCTTAAAAACAATCATAAATAAATTGTATTCGTTGTGTAATTATTAAGTCTTTGTTGAGTTGAACAGTTATTTATTTATGCTGTTTTAGGAAGCTGTATAATTCATTATTAATTATTATTCAACATAAAAGAATACTTTCAATCAATGATTAATATTACATTTGACTTGTAAATTAATTTGTATATACGTGTAGTATACATTGATTTTGTTTAACACTGAGTTATTTATACATTTGGTTTTCGATAATTTGTTATTTTTTAATGCAATCTTTCTTTTATTATTCTTATTATCTGTTTTAAAATATAAAATTATTTTTTTATATTGTATTTATAAAACTTAAATGTTATTAAAAAAAAACTGCATAATGCGGCATTTTCCAACAAGCGGGAATAACACAATTTCAAGTATAATTCGATGTCGTAACAAAAATAGGAATATAATATTAAAATTGATTTTATTCCTATCTAAAAGATATTATATCCAGGTACCTAAAACGTATCTCAATACCATTTACCATAATATAAATATATATAATACATAATTATGCGCTTTTAGGTATATACATAATATAGTAAATAATAAATTTGGTATATAGTACAACTTATCATCCCGACGTATTAATGTCTAATTATATGTTTTTAAGTATAGGTTTATACATTATAATATGCAGTGTACCGATGTGTTAATTAGCGTTGTTCGTCCTTACTAAACCGGTCATTTTCGCATGATAATCACTGGTCATTGTTCAAGATTTCCTCTGGTATCCAACAATATCCATAAATTATAGAGAGAAGGCGTAAATTAACTCCGGAACACCATATTGTTCACCTATTCCACGCACATATATACTTGTCCGTCAACTTGCTGTCCGCTGTTCCCCTTTCTTATCGAATTATACGCCTAGGTAGTGAACCAAAAATCAATATATACCACTGTTACACTTTCCCCCTGGGTGACACGATCATTACACAAAATCGTTTCGCGTGATTTAGGCCCATTACTGCAGATAAATCATCCTCGCGGTTGCGGCCATAATCGATTACTACCCTGCAAATGGGCACCAAGCCATTTAACAGGATTAGAAACACGAATACCCTTTCGGAAGTAGATAATGTCTTGAATCAATGTCCTGGCACGTTTTTTTTTCTTTCTATTTATTTATGTTTATTATAAATATTTTTTTTTTTGTCCCGTTCGGACGAAACTTTGAGTGGAACTCTGCCAAAACGACGTCGTGACGCGGGCAAAAGTCGTAGTCGCCGTGTTTATTAAAGCCATTAAAGATTTTGGGTTAAAGGACCTTCCGCGCGTATTCGATCAATCATCTTTTTTCCCAACCACTGACAGTTTAAACGAGAAAAAGAGAAAACCGTCGTTATTTCAATATGCCGTCAAATACCTTTCATTCGTCATATAATAATATTATGCTCGCCGTATATAACATAATAATGAGCGATCGGTGGAAAAAAAATATATAATATAGTTAGTTATGGAACTAAAATCAACTCCTCTCCTCGTTCATGACTAATTCATAAAATGTGTATCGCTAATGCACACGCAGTCCTCTAATGATTTTCGCACCGGGAATATTCGGACAACCAGTGTGTGTGTGTGTATGTGTGCTCACTCCTCTACACATAGCGTCCCCATAATCGACCATAATATTATTATGCTATATTATTATACAATACTTCCGACCGGTGATAAATTATTCGGCGGACGATATATAATTGCCGGACGGTAGAGCGATGGCGATGCGGCGTATAATATCGTAATAATAATATTATTGTGTTCGTTGTTTGCTGGAACCATAATATAGATGGCCGTCAACGATCGAAGAATATGCGACGACTTGGACGAGCGAATACGCCAGCTGGACTCCCGCGGTGCTCTAGTCAAGTTGGAAAGACTTCTCCAGGAGGGCGCTTTCGGCAGGGTGTACCAAGGTGCGTACAACGGCGGCGGTGGGTCGCAGGAGGTGCTCGTCAAGACCGTCACAGGTGAGTTGTATACGCCTTTATTGACTGCGTGAAAATTATTTCTTAGTTTCGTGTGTTGAAGTGTGTGTAATATTATAATATTTAGGCAGGTAAGTAGGCAGGTAGGTAGGTAGGTATAATCACGGCACATGACTGTTATTATTTTCAGAAACAAACAAAGGCGTTTAAAACGCCACCTCTTATTATAATATTACTGTAGGCAATATAAGCTTTAAACGGTTTTAAAGATTAAGTAAAGCCAATTTGACAACTAAAATATTATATTATACAAATAGTAATTATCATTACAAGTGATTCATTAACGGAACCACGCGAGGCTGTTGATTTGTCGCGTATTTACAAGTTTGTTATAAAATATACAAATTTATTATGGTTTTATACGAAGCATCACCACTCGGTAAAGACATGTTCTTATGTTCATAAAGAAATACAGTAAAATATTAATCGTGAATAGAAGAGATAAATATCTTGGTCGGGTAAGGTTATAAGGCATTTTAATTTTTTCGATTGCTCACTGAATGATAACCTAAATTTTCCAAAATAAAATTTTATAAAAATCATAAAAAAAATAACGATAATGTTTAAGAATAACTCATTAATACCTGGGTTAAAATCGATTTTATGCTAAATATAAAAATATAAGTGTCACATGACAGATAGAGTTCTTTTAATTTATGATAAAAATTTTGTCATAGTATTACTAATATGATCTTAATTATATGACGTAGTTAGTGGCGTTGGTTCGCAAACATTGAATTTTTGTAGTGCTTTTAAACGCAATTTGTTGACTTTTGTTTTTTTTTTTTAAGAATATAAATCGATATAATGGTTTGCATATAATATTACCATATTATATTATAGTGACGAATCATGAACTGTCAAAAAAACAGTTTGAAGGTATGTAATGCATTGTGGCCGTGGTACAATTTATTACGCGTGTATTTCTTATGCGCTTTGAATGATTGAAAAATTGATTCCTATTGCTGAATATTTGCTGACAGGAATGTAAATTTGCATACCAAACTTATGTGGTAAATCGCATGCATTTTTTTTTCTTTCGGGCACACATAATCTATATGCGTTAAAATATCGAAATAATTGAGTTTTGCACAATATTTTTGTATGAATTCTATTATAAAATAGTTTTATACTTACTGTGTATGTATTAAATATATTTTAAGTATAGAACATTTCATTACAATCGGACTACATCGAAAACAAACTTGGAGTGGTAAACTCTTTAATTACAAGTTCTAAGATAAAATTAAATTTCTCTTAGTATATTTATAAGTAATTAGATGATATTATTAAATTAGAAAACTGTTTTAAAAATGTGTGAACCTTTTACGTTACTATTCGTAAATAAACATAATTTTATATAGTTATCATACATACATTGTATTACCTAAAATTCGTAGTTAAATACTTAAGTGATTATTTATTAATTTCATAAAAAATGTTAAATTCTATATTATTCACTATTGATGACGGGCTTTACAAAAAAAGTGAATAAAAAATTTTATAAATTATTTCAGAAAAAATTACATGGATGTATATAGTATATTTTGCACTTAAAAACTGACCCTCGTAATGCAGTTAATTTTGATTTGAATATGTACAACTGATGGATATGATAAATTTAAAACTACCTACATTCTGAAACCACTATGATACGAAAAAAAAAAGGTTTGAGTTAAAAGGTTTTTTTTAAAGTTATTTATAATTAAAATCCAGTGTTGATATTATTACAATGGCTGTGTTTTGTAATCTGTGAACTTTTGCCAATTTAAGCCTGCTGAGGATTGTTGCAATGTTCATTAAGTTTTGAATCATAAATTATAATTGATGAATGGCTAAATATTTTAGATTATGCACATTCACAAAAATAAAACACGTAATACAATTTAAGTTTATTTAGTATTGGAATACCGTGATTTATAAAAAAAAAAATGGTATCTTAGTTAAGAAGACAGAAAATCTGTATAAAATTTACGATAATATTATAACTAGGTATATGTTACAATTCCAAGTCATTTCGATAAGCTTTTTCAGTCATCTACACAAAGCAAGCGGTCCACGACTTTTAGGACTGAAAAGCCAGTACTAACATACGCAGACTTCAAGGCGGTCGTTCCCACGACGTTTTAAATTAGTTCACTTAACTTTACTTATAATTTTAGTATAATATTTTGTAAATCAAATAATTCTTTTATTTAACTGTGTGATTTAAAAATGTTTTATTGTACTCCGTTAATTTAAAACCTAGAATTGCTAAATAACCAATGATATCTGATATTCAAATGTCCAAAATTCAAATCTATATTATATAATATGATTCAAATTAAGTATTTAAAATAGACATTAATAGTTTTCAATTTTAAAGAGTGCATGCTGTATTATGGTAATATGTTTATATGTAATCAAACAAAAACAAATTAATGCGAACACTAAACTGTCACGATGTGTCAAAACACGGTGTGCTAAAATGAATTGTCTGTCATATTTACCGTAGGAAAAACGTGTGCTCTTTTATTCTTTTAATACAGTCCATTAAAATCAATTTACTTATATAAATATTTAGCATGCAGCCATCAAATTGAATTTATGAACTAAATAAACAATCATAATACAAATAATTTTAAAGTTGGGTAACAAAAATAACCTAATTCTATGAATATATGAATTTTGTTCGTTCGTTTTTCAAACGATAATATTTTCAATAATAAATATCTGTTCGGTGCACATGTACTCGAGGTATAATATTATTATGCATAAACATAAAAAGACAATATATACGTATTGTAAAAAGCGATAATCTTATCGGGTTTATCGACATATCGTTAAACTTTTACGTTGTATTACTTTTAGTCACCAAGTGACCACTATTTTATAGGTAGGTTACAATGAAAATATTGATAAACCGTCCACTGAGTGTTATTTTGTTCAGGTATTCAAATGCTAAATGATTAATTATTATTATTAATAAAATTTACATAAATATAAGTTGACAGTAAAGTGGTTTGTGAGTTTTTTTAATAACAGAATATTGCTGTCACAGTGATTGTATAATTGTGTATACAATATCATTAAATATAATTTAATCGTTTTAAACATTATTAAAACATTTTAAATTAAATCAGATTCGGTGGTTTTTACAATATATACATTACATTTTTATGTAACATAACCTTAAAACGTAAACATCATAAATGATTAACTTAAAATGCTGTTATATACTTATTTATCTACAATATTAGGTTTATTTGTGTTTTTTGTGCCTAATCGATGCTTATAAGCAATGATTATCTGGAAGTAGGAAATTAAATTTTCGATCATAAGGAGAAACATAAAAAAATTTAATACACTCGTTCAAATAGTATACAGTTGGTGGTAGATCTTATTCAATACCGATTCGACACGAACCCTTTCGAAAACTCACCAAACCGTGACAAATTATTAACGATTGCTTTTGTTTCGTGTCATACAATACAATATACACTATTATCATTGTATCGAAATTGTCTACTTTTTGTCTTTAACGAGAAAAAATAAAAGAAATAAGCAGAACAAGATCAATTTATGTTTGATCAACTTACTGTCCCCCGGGCAACAATGCACGTTCATCTGTGAAAAGATAACTTTTGTCGTCCGCAAAAATCATTTCGTCGGGGATGAATCGGATTTTCAATCTCCGCGCCTCATCACTGGTCTCTGCATCTCATCCTGCACAACCCCTCGTCCACGACCCTCTTCTCGACGACGGTAATATCCGCTACTTAAGATGTGACCGGGTCGTGCACCTCCGACTAGCTGGAAAATGTGGCCAAAGAAAAATATATAAATGGGATGGAAAAAGAAAAAGAATGAAAAGTAAAAGCGTCATAATTCCTCTCTTGTGCGGTGGCGACGGTCTAAAGGTCTCCTCCGCCTGAGGCGACTGAGAGATTTCGATTCACCCGCGTACATTCAGTTCGTCCTCCGGTCAGCACTTAATCCCTAACGAGATATAAAAATAAAAAAAAAAAAACATTACCTGAAGGCCACGTGTTTGCTCGTATCCCGGGAAAATGTTTGCACTGCGTCCCGCGCGTGGTAGTCGGCGGACTCGAGTAAACATTGTGGAGTAAATGTATTACGTCGTCATATAAATATTATATATTATTATTATGTGTGCGTAGGGTACCTACCTAAATCGTCGCATTGTCGTAGACACAACGCGATTACGTATTCCGAGATAGGGCTTTCCGTACGAGTGCGGGAACATATTAATATAATATCATATCTGACGGATTCGTGCCGGTCACTTTTATCATATTATTTTCTATATCGCACGCCTTTGATACATTTCATGTCGAGCTGCAAATACAAAAGTCCTCTTATCTTCCTTATTATATGTACTTACTCTGATGGATATATTATAGATAATACATATTATGGTATACAGAATGATTTACTGCCTATTTTTTTCTTCAACAATTCTACAGTTATTCGAAATCTGATTTTTGAAATTTTTAAATATACTTGAAGACCGTATTTTTAAATTATTGAAATTATTTGCACTACTAAAGAAATGTCCTATGAATATACAAACTTTTGTCTTTCAAATGAAAACTCTCTTTTTCTACTGAAAACTATTTAGTGGATAATTGTATTTAGGAAATGTTAAAGTATTAAAATTATAAGAATTCAAATGAGTAATTTTTTAGTTATTTAACTTTGTGCATTAAGAATAATATAAGTCCGTGATTTTGAGTTTGGAAAATATAGGAAAAATAATATTAAGGAGCTATAGTGAATTAATAATTTTAAAAATTAATATTAATCTATCAACATTTATAATTTAGGTATAAAAATGATTATAGTTTAATAAATACGTGATCCAATATTAGGTACATTTATTCTATTTTATATTAATTTTTGAGGACTATTGTTCTTAGTAAACATTTTAATAACTGAAAAACTAACTGTTCGAATTTTTCATTAGATGCATCAACATTTTCAAAAAAATTATCTATTAATTAATTTACAGTAAAAAATAGAAGTTTTCATTAGAAAAACAATAGTTTGTATCGCTACGGGATACGTCTTCTTAAGTAGTACAAACAATCTTAGAAAGTTAAAAATGTGGTAATGAAGTATGTATTCTTGAAAATTCCAAAAAATCAGAATTTGAATAAATTCATTGTTAAAGAAAAGAATAATGGTGAGCATTCTTGGAAAATCGCCTCGTATGACAAACTATATTATAATACTCTCATTTATTTCATATAATATTTATAATCGCAAGACGTTTTACCATCGAGTGCCCAATTAAAAAAATAGTATTTTTCAATGATGTAAAAATAATTATCATTATTGTTATTTTTTTATCGTTTCATAAACATAACATATTTAGTATAGTATATAGATTTATAAATTCATTATTTTTTAACGAACCAATAGACACATTATAGTAATATTATTAAGGGCGTGATACACTATCGAGCATTTTCTTTACTTTTTTTCTTTTGCGTAGGTAGTTATTTATATTTTACGAGAAGCACATCCGTAAATTTTGTAGTGTTCATGCAATACACGGGAAGAACTAGTAAATTATTACTGATATTTGGTAATCGCTGTACGCCACCTTTGATTGATGTCGCTTCATGTGGTCACGGTTACGAATCGAAAATATTTCTCAAAGTGTTATCACTGCTTTGGGATAAAATAAAATATATTATTATTGTTAAGTAAAAACTTGAAACTTTATTGTGCTACGTCTGTACGCGGACAAAACGATAGCATTATTGAATGAATATCTTAGCAAGTAGCGCAGGTGAATTGGTGATTTTGTTCAACATTTTTAATTCTTTATTCTGAAAATAAATTTTTGTACTAGTCGTAGTTTATATTCGCTTATTTTACACATTATTTTGTTTTTTTTTTTTATAACACACAAATAACATTTAATAAACATTATAAAATTAGGATAACATTGCGATTATAATTAATTATAATCTATAATACGTATTATAAATTACAGTTTCATTAATTATAGCGTCTTAACATAATTATATTGTCAGTATTAGTTTTTCGTTTTCATTATTTGACATCTTTATAGTAAATATATTTAACTTGGGTTATCATCTTTGTTTTGTGATTATGATCAAAACTCAAAAATAAATTACGGATTGTTTGTTATACGAAAAGCAATTAAAAACTAGACGATTTATGCTATAAACTTACGTACATTTTTACGCATTTTCAAGTGTAGAGCACATAGTATTTCAGTTAAATATTATAATATACTCACGAATACAAAAAACCGCTTCAATAGCTAGAACAATGTGATCCTACTATGCTTTGTAGCTCGTGGTTTGTTTTTAATAAAACCAATTAGAACTGAGCATAACCTCGGTGCCCATGCGGTATGTTGCATAAGGTACCAATAAGCCACGGCAGAATTCGTGGGCGCGATATATTTTCATCACGATCTATTGCATGTTAAAAACCCTTTGGAATTCCAAACGTTGAACCCTTGATCTTGACCCTTGCGTTTTGTACACCTTATTTTATTTTATTCATTTTTTTCATGTTGAAAGGGAGCGGGTCGCATACGTTTTCCAGTTCAGTCGTCGTCGATTAATACGTTCGGGAAAAGGGGCTACTTTGAACGGTTGGATTGAGGGAACGCGAAAGTCGCATGAAAAGGGAGTAGGAGGGGTTAATGAAAAAAAAATATAATGTATATATATATATATATATATATATATATATGATAATAATATAATATGAACCCCCCCCTCTCAAAATAATTCCCGGTGGAATTTATTGTGAAGCATGATTTAAATTTATTCTGCAGTCTGTTGGGCCTGAAAATGGATGATTTGAAAATATATAAGTACGCCAAAATGTTTACATTTGAAATGACTTTTTAGTGTTCTCATGCAACTATAGAAATATTTATTTAAAGTTTTTCTTCAAATAAAAATATTTTTTTATACCTTCAGATAAAATATTTTAAATATTAAACTTGTTCGAAATGACTGCTGCTGAATGATAATAATCTCGAAATACTCGTATAATAGCCTAAATTCCATATTCTGATATTTATACTAATTACAAACATACCTATTATATACTCATATGATTATATAAGTCTCTTAACGCATAATATTTATTTAATTTTGTCCCTTAGCCGATGCTGCATCTCAACAAAACAAAATGTTTCTCACTGAAAGTCTGATGTTGCACGGTTTCCCGGGCCATGTAAACATATTACAACCAATGGCTGTGTGTCAGTACTCGAATAAACCGGCCGCTGTGCTATATCCGTTCAGTAACAAAGGAAATCTTAAAAAGTAAACAGTCATATCTTATTTATATTAATGTGATTGTGTTTGTGCGCGGCCGTACAGCCATTCATAAAACAATACGTGTGTCCCAGGTTTCTGTGCGATTGCAAACGGAAAAATAACGACTACTACAACTTGACCACACAAGACATTGTTAACATGGCCGTGCAGCTCTGCTTGGGCAGTGTGTTCCTTCATAGTCAAGGCATCTGTCACAAGGACATAGCTGCCAGGAATTGTGTGTAAGTATACCTATATCTAAACGATATAATGAATACAACATAATATTAACGGTACGGTTTGCCGTTGGCCTTTATTTATTGATCAACCCCGTCCTGTACGAAATTCAGACTTCCGATTGAAGTGTAAATAAAGGAGTTCGAATTAAAAAATATATGCACACAGAACGTAATGAAATATTTACGCAAGGATAGCAACAAAATAAGGAATATTGACGATCAATATATTATGATGTACACAAGTATGTTCAATATCGTTCTACGTTTAATTATTTGAATCATAATTATATTGTTAACGATAGAATTCGATAATGAACGACAATATATTTATTTTCATGAACTTAATTTTGATTGTTGACACGATATGTGGCAACAGTAACATCACTTACCTTGACTTGCTCTTAAATTAGTTTGTTCTCGACAATCACAAAAATAATTTACTGATATATTAGTTTGACGATCTTTTTTTCAAATTTTTCATTCCTTTGTACACGTTTATCCCCTGTTGATTATATTTCAGGTACAGATATTGCATTTATTTTATATTTAAAAAAATACTACTACCTAAATTAATAATCTTTGTAATGAACTTTATATTAACATTATTTTGTAACATAAAAATAGACACTTTTTCATAAAATTATAGTACTTGTTATTTTGATAAAGAAAATGCAATTTATTTTTTAATTAAAATATGGCAGCAAAATACATTTAAAAATTGACATTATACTAAACGTCTATACAACATTAAAGTTCAATGAAAAAAATAATATATTTTCAACAATCGAGAGCCTATAACATTTTAGTTAGAAGTGTTCAAGCTAAATTAAATTAGGTATTATATTAGATATTTAATATAATATTATATGTAAATACATTTAAAAAAATATTTTAGTTTAAATTTCAAAGTGGTTAATATCGAATAGTGATTTATTTTTTAATGTCATGGTTAGTGATGAAAAAAAAAATAAATGCATTATTAACTTTTATATCTTATACTTTGGATAATATAAAATGTAATAATGTATATATATATATATATATATATATATATATATATATCCATAAAGGAAAATATTACATGCATTTAATATTTCCTCTAGAAAGCTGAAGGGTTGCTGTATATTGATTTTAATACGCGAGTCTTGCTTTTAACACTAGATCAAGAATGCAATAAGTTCTAAAGAGGGTGATTATCATACTTTGAAATTCTATAGAGAGCGTATTATAAATTATTATTACCACTAGAAATTATTTTAAACAATTTAATAGCATAATAATATTATACACATCAAACTATTTCAATTTTAGCTTAAAGAAATAATAAAACACGTTATTTAATATGTAAATTACAATTTTGATATTCTATTATATTGAATATTAAAAAATATATATTGCTTCAAAGGAGTTAACATTTTCTTCGAGACAAATCCATTAGTTCTTTTCAAAAATCGTTAAAGGGGTTTACCAGGTGCTGCGTGCTAAACGAGTTACTACAAGTTATCTCAAAAGTTTTCCCTATCACTACGTAATCGTTTGTCCATAATTCCTTTAAGCCCTTTTAAGTCTATAATGTCGGCCGCTATGTAAATTATAATATATATATTATAATAACATTATGTGTGTATGTGTGTGTGTGCATATTTAGCGTGGACGAAAAGTTGCGAGTCAAATTAACCGATAGCGGATTGTCTAGAGACCTGTTTCCTGATGATTATTCGTGTCTAAATGACAACGAAAACCGACCCATCAAGTGGATGGCGCTTGAAAGTATTACTTTACGCACCTATAACGGTGCTTCGGACATAGTAAGTAGTTCCGTGTAAACTAATTTATTAATAATAGCTAGAAATAAACATTTTTATTTTTTTAATGAAATCACTCATCTGCATAAAATATTAAAAGTTTTCAAACATGTATGCTATTTGATTTGCACTTGGTCAATATATTATTTGATTTGAAACAACGAATTTTTAAAAGCTAGACAAAGAAAAAAATAATGCGCTAGAAACGAATTATACTTTTACGTCTGATTGATTAATTAATACTTAAGTATTAGTTATTAATGTACGATTAGATTAGTAAATATATATATATATATAATAACTATCTTTACTAATGTCTTAATTTATTTATAATACTAATTTTCACGCGTGAGATTATAATAATTATTTATGTTTGTTTTGAGTAAAATTCAATTTACTCGAAAAAGAAAATTTAAAATGTTTACCTGATTATAATTAACAATTATCATTCTAAACTTAATAAACCATATTTAGTAAAATTACGTGTATATATTTCTCTTTGATTTCGAACAAAAAATGTTTTCACAATGTTCTATTGTTCGATAGGCAATCTTTTTTTAAAAATGATTTTTTATTAAATAAGTAAGCATAGCATCTTGTTTTTCTTAATATATATATTAAAAATTAGTATGAATTTCTGCCTAAAACCAACTTAATATTTAGATTTTTTGAAGTATATTAAAGCTATAATTAATAAATAACTTTTCGATTTTTTTAACCATTATAAAATATTATAAAAAGTTTTTCTTGTACTACCTACCTAGTACCGTTGATTGTATAATATAATTATATAATAACGCTAATACCAATGACAGATACTCTATAATATTCTTTTAAATAAAAATAGTGTCTATATAATTAATTTAAAGAACTATTTGTATAATTTTGTACTTTATAAACTTATATAACTTATCCTACTTGACCTTTTAAAAATTAAAGCCGTTTGGCATGCAATGCGTCCAAAAATAAAATTCTCTCAACCGTGTCGCTTTTTGTAAAAAAAAATATCTATAGTAATTTCAACAAATAAAAAATCATAATATATTTTTTTGATTTAAAACATATTTTAAAAATATAAGTTATTTCATCTAAATAATTATATGGACCTATAAAATAATAACATTGTAACTATTGAAATACATTTATTGAACGGTTAATTTACGGTGGTACATTGTTTATAATTTTAATGTCATTTGAATTTAAACTTTTGTTAATATTACACGGTTTTCAATATTTTAAATGTTTTGAGGTGATTGATTTGTGATTACATAATAAAAAAAATCAAGACAGTTAAAATTAAAAATATAGGAGGAAAATATTATTTTAGCAATTTTCTGTTTAATTTAACAGCAAGCGTTAAACGAACCGTTTATATTATATGTAAATTGACTTAACGGTACTTTTTGAAACAGCGAAGATAATAATACTATCATAAGCGTAATTTATGATATAATATTTAATTTTAAACAGATTTTTCTACAACATATTTAATATCTAGTTAAATCGTATACTTGGGTATATATATTTTTTAGTTTTCATTACAATTATATTGTTAATTTAGTTTAATTACTACCCAGTCTTCAATTGAATGTGTTTATTTGACATATATATTAAATTATTTCATTATATAATAGGTACTAACGAAGTAAATTGTCAACGACATACAGCAAAATGTAAAATATAAAAATAATAATTCGTTAATACGAGTTCCTACATCATACGATTGCAGAACATTATTATTTTAACTTTTATTTTTCGATGTTTTTATTTTTGATATAAATATGTAATAAGTATATAGGTAATTACATACATTTTTAGAGAACGTTTTGTATTGGCCGTGTATAATATGCATATACGATCTAGGTACAAGTGTTTAAAAAAAAATATCAATTATACATTTATAAGTAATGCAAATTAAATTATTATAACGTTTTTAACTACGAAATATGTTTGTTTTAGTGGTCCTTTGGTGTTTTGCTCTGGGAACTGGTGTGCTTAGGCGCTCAGCCCTACTCAGAAATTGATCCGTACGACCTGAGCCTTTACCTACAAGAGGGATACAGGCTATCGCAACCAATCAACTGCCCGGATGACCTGTGAGTACTTGTGGAGCAAAAAACACACCATTAAACTACATTAACCTGGACACCACCCCACCCAAAAGGATTTCCACAAAGGGGTTATTTTTTTTTATTCACTTAACTCTAACGGTAGTTTCAGTCTTAACGAGCTATTCAAACGGGAGCGGGATACCAATCCCAAAGTAATCGGATGGTCCAAAACAAAAACAGACAATCTAGGGTTTCAATTGCGAACCAATTATTATTATTATAACTATTACTATCATTATTGTTATTATTATTGTTGTTATTTGTATATATATATATATATTATTACAGATTTGGGATGATGACGTTCTGTTGGCTGCCCAGCCCGGAGGAACGACCGTCGTCCGCTCAAGTATTGGCATGTTTACAGGACTTCCAAAAGACTCTTAACCAGTTTATCTAAAATGGACTTTCATTTATTTTAATATTTATTATTTTTTTTTATATGTTTTGTTAAATATGTTGATGTACATAGAGTTACTTACGATATACGATATACGATTAGAGGTGCTATAGCGTTGAATATTATTTTGAAAAAACTTTTTTTTAAACGGACAACTACAAAAATAAATGAAAAATTGCAGAATGTTTGAAGATAAGTATGGTGGGAAATTAAACTGCCATTTATCACATATTCAAGTAAAACAATTCAATTATTTAAACTTAAAATATACTTATACATAAACATTATATTATACCTTTATGTGTACATTTTTTTTTAATTGCATGAAGAGCAAATATATGTTTTTTGATGTTTTTACTGAATCTATTTTTAATGTTGTTTTTTTTCTTAAACACAATTTGACCATGTTAAATTAAAAAATGAGAGCTACCTATTATATTTGGTTGCCTATACTAAAGTTTAGGTTGAGTATTTTGAATACTAATATTACATTATATTTCATAATGTATTTTGAAATGTTTCGAAGATATTTCATAATAGTAATATTATTGTTTCATACTACGGGTCAAATTATTATTATTACTTCTATAACATTCCAGAACTCATTAGATGGTTATAATATTTGCGTTGGTGATAACTTCAGACAATGTTAATGCATTGTACGCATAATAATTCTTAAATAAAAATGAAAAAATGAACCTACCGCATTGTCGCCAATCGATATAGCCTACAATATACTGCGTAGGTATAATATGCAGTTACAAGAGTCTCTTTGCGATAGATTTTTTTCGAATTAATAGTTTTAAAATATTATGATTTTTCAAGATTGTTATTGCAGGTATTTAGAGTAATCATGATTTATAATATTACTCATACTATTATTGTTTGGTTTAGTTAAAATTTAAAAAATTTAAATTTTGTATTCTCATTTCTTAAATGCAATTTGAGATATCGTTTATTATTTATAGAGTTGCTCAAGATAATATTGTGTAAATATGTTTTTAAAGTATAACTTCATATTTTCATCAAGTATATATTTAAATAATTGCGTAAAAAAGTATTCAAAAGTTTAAGCAAGAGACAGATGATAATTATAGAGCAGAGTATACAGTCAGTACACACGACGACAACACGCGGAGACAACTTTAACATAAAACAGATATGTCGTGGTAAACACTCAATCGAATTTTATCTCACGCAATATGTGTACCGTTATCATGACTATTCAACTGTGTTGATTTCGAATCATATTTTCGAACGCCAAAGCCATGCTCGTCCGCGTTGCTGCCGGCGACGCGTGTCATTATAATATCATTATGTATTTTTCAGATCGATTATGCGACTCGGTCGTCGGCAAATAAAATAACTTGACGATGACAAACGAAAAAAAGTCACCGTCGAGTAAGTGTGATGCATTAAGTACATTATTCAAATATAAAAATCGCATAGGTAATAGTTATTAAACGCTCGTCGGATAGTTTTTTTTACACGAACTACACACGCGTATACGGTGCATCGCACTGCATGCGTTTCCATTTATTGCACATAAAACTTTGAGCGGAATAATTTATTTAAATTTAAAATTTAGAATTTAAATCTTCATTTACTGTGCGCGGTATCGACGTGCATATTTTGAACTTTAATTGGAGTGGAACTATAATATTATGTAGGTACGTACACACACGAATTTATAATATGCACGTGCGTGCGTGTATGCTTGTTTGGTTGTTTTTTGTCGGACATTCCCAATACGTCGAACATCGAAATCAAATACACTCAAACGGCCCAAATTACAGGGACATGTGTGGAGGAGGGCGCGCAGAAATAATTTCGTTTTATCGATTGACATGCCGTATAAAGTTTAATGACGTTGAACGGTTAAAAGAGCACCACCGGTGAAAAGTGTATAATATATGATAAAGTCGTCAGGCCTATTATATAATCGGTGTGTGTGCAGGCAAAGGTAAAAAACGATATAAATATAACATTGTGCGATTACTATTATTATTATTTATTATTTTTTTTTTTTTGTTTTTTTTTTGCACACGAGCTGTAGAAATATTACCATATTACACGAGAACTCGTTTCACTGATAAATAATAAAAAAAAAACCTCGTTGGCAATGTTATGGAGGAGAAGGGCAGAGGAGAGAACTGCAGAGTTTGTCGATATGGTATAGACATAATAATATAATAAATATATAACAATATGTAAAACGATTTCAACGATTTTCATTTTTTTCCCCTAATCATTATTATTATGCACTCGTGTATTAAATAATATATACATATATACACACTTTTATATATTTATACCTACATCGGATTGCGTATTTAGTCGTTTTAGTCCCAAGTACACATAAAAATGGACTCGAAAACGCGCCAAGTGTACATTTAACAATAATAATAATAATAATAATCGCAGCATTAATTTGCCGAGCAAACATAACAATAATATTATTATTCGGTCGAGTATTATTAATCATTCACTGCCTTCACGCCCTCCGTCCGCCACCCACCAGCGACATTCGGTCGCTCGTCCGCCGGCCAGCAACATATACAATAATAATATGTATAGTCTCTCTCTCACCCCCCACGGCCCACCTTCCGCGTATAATAATACCACTCGAACACTGCACACCGATCTCTCTCTCTCTCTCTCTCTCTTTCCCTTTGTCTCTCTCTAACGGTGATCGCGAACTTACGGCGTGTGCTGCTGGACACGCATATATATATATATATATATATATGGATATGCACCCTTCTCTCACACCGGAATTCCGATGATACACACGCACGATACACCATGGAAGGTATATATTATTATAATATTAATAATTTGGACTCTCTCTATACTATATATATATATATATATATATATTATATTTTAGGTAAAATAATAATAGTGCAGTTTGATTGGATGAGATTATAATATTATGTAGGTATTTTGTATCGACGGCGTCGTTTGGCAGTTATGTGTAAATATATAGTTATATATAACAGTCCAACTCGTGTATGTAGATTTATAATATATAAACTATCTATATAACTAGCTGTCCCCTTCGGCGTTGCCCGAGCCAATGATTAGGTTAAGAATAACATCAAGTGATTTGCATGCAACTAAGCCAGATAATGGGTAGGTAATCCGATTGCGGATTCGCAAAATATGCCAGCAGTATATCATCAAGAAGACAATCCACTTACGGTGGATTGAGAATCACGCGAGGTGCGTAAGTGAAATCAGAATATTAGGCACATGAAAAACATCGCAACGGTGACCTATGCCAAAGATTTGTTTTTTTTTTTTAAACATGTATAATATGTAATTTCCTACTAATCACAATAATTATAAAATATGCAACCATCGACAACCCTATAAATAAACATATATTATATATATATATATATATATATATATATATATATATACCATCAAAAATAGCACTTTTAGTTTTCCCAATATTTTTAGCGTATAATATGTAAGATAGGATGTTATATGCCAGAAACCTTCGCGGGAATGTACTCAATAACTTTCAAAAGTTTCATGACGATCAGATAAATAGTGTAGGAGTACATAAAGGACATACAGACAAACATTAATTTATATATATAAATGTATTAACTTTAATCAATGGCAATCTTACTTTGTCCGTGAAAAAAATAACAATGTATATTCAACTCTCATATGATATCATTTATTATTTCGAGTTCATAAACAATACGATTTGATGCATGCGTTTACCACATTTGTCCGATTAGCCAATGGCAATTATATTTACTATACAAAATAAAATACTAATTTCTATACATCATATCTACTATTACTGTAATTATAATCTGTAAGGTTTATCCAACGGCAATCATTAACAAAAATAATTTTCGATTTCTGTTGCAAATCTCAAAATCCTTACGTAAGCACCTCTTTCAAATGCGAATTTTAGAAAATACTTTCTTAGTGCACGATGAAATTATAATATTAATATACCATCAAAATTTAAAATCGATAGCTCTAATAGGTTTGGTTCTCCGTTGATTATGAACCAGTCACTCAGGACACTCGCCTTCATATGTATACGTAGATAATATTTTTACACGTAGGCGGCTGACTCGACTCGGCGGTGGTTAAACATTCAATAATGATAATTATATCGATTAAAATAATTATTACGAAATGCATGATGTACCCGCTTTACGTTTCTGCAGGCACAAACCTACCGTCCTATATGGGACATAGGTATAGAGCAAGTAAAACCATAACATAGTATTATATACTATAATATTATGACGTGTACGTTTCTATAAGAGTAAACTTTAGAGATGACAGTTCCTACACTGCTTTAAAATAATTTTAAATGTTAATTTTTTCCACAAAATCAGATGGATTTTCTTTCCATTTTATTCAGACTTAAGATTGACAACTTGAGGTAGTTTTTGTGCGATTTAAGTTCTAAAAAGTCGTGAATGGAGTCGATGATCGACATATTTTGATGTATTTTTTTTCCAAGGCTTTTTGTTCGTTTTATTTGGTTTATTATTGTTCTTTTTAAGCAATTTATTTTTTCAAGTACTTAATCATATTTGTCACATGTCAATATATTTATAATTTTACTTATAATTAAGCACGCAAAAACAAACGATTCCTGAATACGCGGAAATCCCTCTTAATTTGTCCATCCATGATCTGAATAAATTTAGAAAAGAATTTATCAAATTTTGTATAAGAACTATCATATATAATTTTTATACCTATTTTAATAATAACTTACACGCGTATGGTTTTTCTCGTACGTTCCGTGTACCCGTGTAGGAAGTTACATTCGACATTTCACATAAATATTATTTATATATTGGTAGTATATAAGCTCATGTAATGCAGTTATGCAACTCGGACAACAGCACAGATACAATATTAGCGTGCGTTATATTTTTACCTCTGTAGTTTTCGAGCGATGAAAAATTATTTAAATTATATCTATTCGTAACTGGAATCCGCAGAAAAAACCATCGCCAGATGGCTTAAGGGTTGAAAATTGTCTGTAGCATCCGAGGCATTTTATCCAGTTACCACTGATTGCAACGTCGTTGTATCCTGTTATGGGATCTTCATACTCTAACTAACGTAAGCAAAAAACGACTTTATTTTCTCACCACTACAAGAATCACGTCTGGGGTGTCTGAAGATCTTTAATCGTTTCGTAGATGAAATTGTTAAATTATTATATGTATACTTTATATGTATATTATGTATATTATACCTATATATATATTTATGTATTATATACTATATAGAAAAGAAAAAGTTTTACGGTTAAAAGATATAATAAACTTTAGGAGCTAGGACAAAGATATAGATTGGAAATCCGATTATCGATTCTGCGAATTCGCCAATTATGAAAGGTACTTTGAGAACTAAGTTTTCCAACTGCATTCAAATTTAAAGATGCCAAAGTTTAAAATGGGATTTTGTTTATTATAAAATTAAAATTAACTTGGAGTGTTTTTGAGTTATTGAAACTCTATATTTCATTATAATTTTAACATATATATTAGTTATAATACATATCATGTATAAATTATAAATTATAATATCCTAATTCTATACCTATTATGTAAGTGCATGAATTTTATATTTTATAGTTGTTCAAGAATTTTCATGATAAATATAATATAGGTGTATAAATCTATTTATTACAAATATTACAATACTACAAAATACTATATACGTACAAAAAAAAAAAGCAGAGGTAGTTATTAAAATAAAAATAAATAAATAATTTATAATCATGGGTAGATATATATTTTACCTTTTACCTTTTAATCATTGATATAAATATTTATTGCTCAAATGCTTGAATATAACAGAACTAAAATCTGAAAAGTGTCTAAAATAGTTTTAAAAAATATATATATATATATATATATATACGTTATTTTAATTGTTTTATTTTACTTAATATTTTTGAATTTATCATTATCTGTATTTGAAGAAATATACTAATTTCAATGTTTTTATTGGGTAATATTACGGCCGTGTCAATAACATGGATATACACCACGGACGTATACCATATGTACACTCCATAATATTTTTGATCTGATTTTTTCATTTACATTTGCATTGGTTGTCAAATGGTTTACGTATGAGTTAACTATGATATGATATATGATTGCATTCGCATGAATCATCTTTCAAGACGTACAAACTACAAGTCGACGCATAGCTGAGTTTTTTTTTTTGTTTATTTTAAGAGATAGTAAATACTAAATAATATATATATACATCCGTGAAAAAAAATATATATATATGCTTTTCGCGGATACTTTCAGACAGAGTAGTAATCTTTTTACCAATAGTACTTTGTTGATTACTTTCGTCGAACGATGAATGGAGTCTTGTTGACATGGACTACACTTTTAATATTGAACATAATAATACATGAGAATGAATTATGTTCGTGGCCCTCATGAGATGCAGTAATACAATGTAAAATTGAAATGTGTCGGCAAAAAGCAAATAGTCAATCTGTTAAAATACTTTTGTTAAATTATTTTTTAATTCATTAAACACAAAGTCCTGAGACCCTGCAATAAGATCATTATTATTTAAAAGACCGAGTGGAAGCCATGAGTTTATTAGGTAGATTTAACTTTGTGTGATTTTGATTTTCATAAAGATTATTTTTCGGGTAGGAGTGATTCATACCTCATACAATTCATATTTCCAATAGAAAATTGAATGTAGATTGTACTCTTAGCTATAATTATTGAGACGTTGTTTTAAACGTGTTCATATCATGTGTAAGGAAACACCATAGAAAACTGCATAAAAAACACATATTCACGAGCTTATGACACACCAGCTGTATTTCATAAAATGCTAGAGACATGAAAATCTTAACAATTATATATAACAGGTAATGACAGACAAATAATATTAGACTTTGAAATCGATTTGTAAATTATTGAGGGTCTTTTGAGACTCTTATAAATATTTCGAATAATTTCAAAGAAGTATTGAAAATTTTTTGTTATTTATAAACTTATTAAAATACACATACTCGTGGTTCTAATAGTTATGTCGTACTTGTATAAGTCAAAACATTTAAATCAACAGCTCTGAGTAATGTAAAACGTATATTTTTATTGTTACACAGTGTTTTTTTTTTTCTGTATTTTTATACATAACACTATAACATGTGAATACATGGAACCCTAACCAATATAGTAGGTAGCAGTCCTTATTGTACTCGGGACTCAGAGCAAGCGAAAATACTTAAAAATACACTCACGTAATAAAACCACACTGGAAACTCTCATTATTATGCCTATCCAACCGTTATATGTGTGGTAACCATTATCGTTTGTGTACACTGCGTGTGAGACAACCCCTCGGTCAAAAATAATAACGACACACAGCAATTAGGCTTACGTTTGTTTCATTCGTCGTCAGTTTCTATCACGCTGACATAGACGTAGGCACAGAACACATATGCGTCATATACTATTGTTTATATGTTATTGTACACGGTATGTCCACTGACATTGTAAATCCAGTCATGTCGAATTTCCGGTCTCTGTTTTAATCTACCGGGTTTACCGTTTGAAATTCTTAATTCCGATATCATGAGAAATATTGCGTTTCAAATGTGTCACGAACGCATCTAAACTGATTAATATGTTTAACGATTTGACATATTGTTTCGTATTATAATATTATACTATTTTGAAAACAGACTCTATACACTTTTCATAAGTATTCGATCGATGACTAAACGAGTAAATAACATTTAATAGACATTGACGAATAATGATATAACCATGACCGGAAAATTTTCACGCATTTGTGAAATAACACTTTTTCAAATACCTTTGATTTTTATCATAATATTATATATTGAAATGTACTTCAAAAGAAAAAAAAATGAAGAAATTAAATTGAAAATTAAGTAAATCCGTTTACTTAATTACTTTTAACATTTAAATATTATTATAGCGCATTTCATGGCGAAATATTATACTGTTTATTTTATCAATTAAGCTTATTGTTCGGTTTCTGTAACAGATGGCTTAAATAAAAAATATTTTATCGTAATCTTATGTAATTTTATAGACAAATAAACAATATTGACATTTTTGATAGTTAAGTTTATAATCTAATAATAATTATGAAATATATTGTACAACAACTTGGGTGCATCCTTTATTATTGCTATTATTATACAAGATTATATTATGTTATCGATCCAACGCAACAGTGTACCTAAATTGCCTATTCAAGTCGCCGGATCAGTGCTGTAATCCGTTCGTGCGTTACTGATCGGTTTTATACCGCTTGATAAACTTGGAGTAACCTGTTTAAAATAAAATCTCTTTAGGGGAGTATAAATTTAATTTTAAAGTTTAAATACACAATATATCATCTTCTACTAATTCTCGAATTTAAGCAATTGAACTCAACAAAATATAATGTAATAACTATTAGTGATCATATTATTTCAGTTTTAATCTATATAATATGCATAGGTAAATTAATTATAAAATAGTCTTTTTTTTATGGATTATATTTTCTAATAATACATAATAATATTTTTAATAATCTACAAATAACCAATTACCAGTATTTTAATGGTTCAGTTGTTTATTTATTTTTTACTAAAGCAGATGATGTTAAGTGTAATTTATTGTAAAGTATTGTTTGTGTGTTTTATTGATATTTGATTTTGTATATCTATAATCCATATAGGCACCTAACTGAATAATCAGTATAGTAAAAATTATTTTTTATTAAATCAAAAGTATGTCATATATTGTATAGACAATACGAGTCGTCTATATTTTATAATTGTACTAGTAGTGGTAAAAAAATCAATGGTTCTTGAAACTTTTTTATATTTTAAAAAATATATAACTTTTTATTTTTATTCAATAACACGCTATTCGTATCCTATTTTTATTAAAAATAACTTTCATATTATATGTATGGGTCATCATCATGTCGCGTGACAACCTAATAAATAAATATAAACAATTCAGTATTAAGACACATTTCTTACAAAATTATTAAAACCCTTATTGTGCTATAACCTCCGTGTTTTTAAATTATGAAACATCTTATGCAAACATAATCAATAAACATTTTTCTCAACGTTTGGAAATTAATAGAATGCTAAAATATGTCGTACAATAAGAACACATATAATAATTATAGTATAGCCATTTTAGGAAGAACTGAGAATTACTAGGAGAAAAATATCGTTATGGTAAAATGTTCACAGAGAAATTTTTTAAAAAATAAAAACCATTTATAGTGATTATCCGCGGTACAGACCATTGATTATATATATATATATATATACTGCATCTATATACTCTATGTGCAAACGAATTGCACCGCGTCTTTAAAAAATGATATAAAAAATTAATAAATAATATATATTATTATATTATTATGTATTTTTAAGCCCGTATTTGTCGATTTAAACGACAGCATAATATATAGGTATATATCGAGTGAAGGGGAGAAGAATTTTTTCCTTTCTTTTATGACTATTTGGCAGCTGTTAATTTTTATGCTCGTCGACTAGCGTTGGTCGGCGTCGTCATTGGTGTATGTGCGGAGAGAGGGGGAGAGTTTATTATTTAGTATTATTATTGCAGCTCGCTATTATAATCCAAACGGGCGTTTTGTAAACATCCAGTCCCTCTAATATCTGTGGCGCACCACAGATTATATAAATCCGATTAAAATATAATAATGCGCGCGGAAGAAGAAAAGTTCGATATGGGTTGCGGGGAGGGAGCTATACGTGTACACATATTATGTATGTATTATGTATGTGTTATGTATGTATAAAGTGGTGGCGGTGGTTCCGGTGGACGCGCCGCGATTGTTGCGGTTGAGGCAGCGACACGGAGGTTAGAAGAATTATTGCCTTCGCGTGGGTAATAATAAAAATATATATAAGTTCTGCCGGCCGAGTTTTAAATTCTCGCAGCGGCTGTACAAACAGGTACAGACACGATCGCAATGCCATAATATCATATTATTATTATCCACTCGATTGTATTGTATTATACTAGGTTTTTGCGGGTTCGGTAAAGTTTTTCGCGGCCTGACGATGACAGTTTACTAATGGATTTCGCACCCTCGTGGGCCCCGAATCGGAGACCGGCCGACCGCGCCGCGCGTGTGCCTACCGCGTTTGATATGGTATAATAATGAAATCCACCGTAAATGCCTACCAATTCGGAATAGAAAATCGACTTTACCCACGACCACAGAAATTATATATTTTTATATTACATATTTGTCGTTCGTAGGTATATACAATACGCGTACAGAAAAAGAACAATATCAATCGATTGCGTTTTCATTCTACTCGCGTTTTCACAGTGTTGTGGCGACATTCATAGTTTAATCGTCCGCAGCATTACGACACGACAGGTTAGGACGTTAGGCACATATACAATACAATAACAAAATCTGACCAAAACGTAAATCACAACACTAATTTATTTTATTGCCGCACGTAAGTCTTGTGTAATTATATCATGACGACAGGGTTATTGTATATCGTTAGTCATTCGATTAATCTATATTATTATATCTTTAATTTTTATTTTGGTACTGGTGGCCGGGAGGGAATCGCTTACGCATTACTGCCTCCCGGTCGCCATCATTTATTAATCAAAAACAAATAATTACAATCGCAATAACAAACATGGAAAACAGTGACTGAGTGGATCGGACCAATCTCCATCAAAACAGTCCTTACATTGATAAAATATGTATAAAATATATTTGTTACCATACTGAAGGACTCTATCCCCTCAGTTTTGGTCATTTAGCCTATAAAATGTATTGAGCTTAACTTGCTAAAAATAATGAAGATCATGGATCAACAACGCCCCTCTGCCTTGCACGCTCAAGGTCCTCCTTGCGGGATATAATGTTCATAATACCAAGGAAATGAATAGTGCACAATTGCTAGCAGTTCGGTTCAGTAAACGATGCTGGTCCTGTTGGTCGAGTTGAACATCCAGTTGGGGGAGGGGAGGGCGCATAGAAGGTCCATAAAGTCATCGGGAGCAGGTGGCCTTCTGAGAGCATCAGTTAGCCTGCACCTCTCCGTGGTCCAGAAAGAGCAGTGGAACTGGGTATGTTTGACAGTATCTTCAGGGTCGACACACTGTATACAGGACGAACTCAAAGCCCTCTCCCTAGACAATAAGTACTTTTGAAAGCACCCATGACCAGAAAGGGCTTGGGCCATATTATAGAAGTATTATTATATCTATAATATTGCAAACGATAAATTAAATACTATAAAGTATTAATAATAAATCGTGGTTAGAATTCGATCTCGCGGATTGTTCGCTAAATTACAAAATATGAGTCTGTTTATAATAATAATATATTTATATAGGTAAGTACTGCCGTCATTATAATACACGAGTTTACATTTTCGACATGAAAACATAATAACGACCAAAGAGCATAATCGAGTTGTATGCTGTATTTGTTATTATTTTATTATTACATCAATCAATTTCGATTCACGGAAAGTTCCATTGAATAAATGCAATTGAACATAATATACCAAAACCCTATTCAGTTTATTTCTAGACGTTTTAAAGTTTGCGAGTGAAGCGAGTAATGCATTTCATTATACATTTTATTTATATTCTGTATGTTTATTTTGCACTGCGAGCTATTTCTTGGACAGAAAGAACGTTCCAAAAGTTCCATACAGAGCTCTTTATATATTATTGAAAGTCTAGCATAATATTTATTTTAATAATATTATGATACTCAGAAAAGATCGTTTATTTAATATTCCGTACGTAAAAACTACATAAAAGTGTTGTAGAAAAACTTAGATAAATCTTATAAACTATAAAACGTCATTAAATATTAGTATCATAGCGTATCGTTATATTAAATTTAAATTCGTAATAGGTACTTTATGAAAATATCGATATTCACATGGTACTACCTAACTTAATATATACGAACAAAAAAAGAAAAAACCATCGTGCATGTCTACAAATGTATTATTAATAGTAACTTTTTAATAATTGTTTTCCCTGTAAATTTTAATACTTATTTATTTTTCTTCTTATTATTATTAATTCAGGGCTTGCGTTTGAAATTAAAATTTTATTTCACGTTATTTAGAAGTAAAACATTAAACAAGTTTTTCATTTATCGTTATTTAGAATCAAAACATCATACAACTTTTGCGTTTATCGTTAAAAATAATTTCTAATAGTTGGAATGGCCCAGATACGGAATATAATAAATTGTTGGATTGATTACTAAGACTGTTTGCTAAATCACATTTCTGTGAAACCAATATAATAAATTTTAAGTAAATAAATTTTAAATTATTTCATTTTGCGCTATTTTTTGTTTTATGATATAATATTATATATTTTGTTAATTGTTATGTTTTCTTTGTGGTATATAATTTTTTTTGTTTTAATTACATTTACAAATTTCAATCGTTTTTTGTTATAATACTATAATATAACGTTGTAATCTAACGCTACTATAACCTTTGTAAGCCCTTGCAATAATTTATTATTAATGTTTTTAACTTCCAATAAAAAGTTTTGATAGCTCATCGGTTGGATGATAAAATATAGATAATAAACCAGATTCATATAATAATAATATATTGAAATATAGGTAATTTAAATATATAGTTATAAAATATGCGATATTAGAATAAACGCATAACGTCAATGATCAATTAGTTAATATAAACTTGTACAGTCTGCCGACGTTATAATTAAAAAACTGAAATGGAAATAATGTACGCTTCGGATATAATATATTATTTATGCAATACAGTAGTAAGGATGAAAATAAGTAAGTTTATTAATGAAGTTAGACCAAACAATAATAAAATAATAAAAAAAATATATTATAAAATAATAATAAAAACCGATAAATTTCGATAACGATATATCGTTTATAAAACTGTTAGGTAGGTGTTTTGATTGCGGTGGAGCCGGAAGCAACAGAGACATAAAACGGTTTGGACTGGTGTGGAAGAGTGGAAAAGCGATTCCATGGCCATGTATTTATTTATTAGGAATGTGATGGAGAATGATGGATTCCGATGTTTAATTTTTCGTCAATTGAAAATAGACTTGTACTTTGGTCGCCGTCCCTTGTGGTCGGAAGTGTGATCTAGTATCTATTAGATTACAACATTATAATATTTTATATTTGTAGTGTCGTAGGTATGATTATGTTATAAAAGTATTTTTAATGTACATACAGTATTATCGGTTAACCATTTCAAAGGATTGAAATATCGTATTATTATTACGATTTTAATTTTTTACAAAAAACGAACATTTTTGTACTTTTTTTTTTTATTCACAATTTTTCAATTTGTTAGATACGGGTTTACTTCTTTCAGATGTACAATATGTATTTAGCGTTGCTATATTATCTACCTATTCAACTAATGTATAAATTATTCATAATAGACAACACAAATGAAATATTTTAATGCAAATATCCCCGATGTGGTTAATTTAACTATTCTGATTATAATTTAACGGCATACATATAGGTAGATATTGTTTTGTTTGCAGTGAGTAGGGCACAATGGTAATGGAATGCAATCGTAACCGCAAGGAATTGACTGATGTAGTAAATGTTTATCCAAACGTAATATATTTTCATGAGTAAAATTTAAAACAGTTTTTATCTTTCAGTGCATATGTTACTAGATTATCACATCTGATGTTGGTGAATAATTGAAGTACTTTCTATTGCGTTTATCATGTTTGAAACCGGTCATTAGCCGGTCAAAAATGTAAATCCTAATTAAAATATCTATTTCATTAATAACAGTTAGATATAATTAACTCTGTTTAATTAGTGACGTTATTAGGCTAAACATCGTCTTTGACCATCGAATATATTATATAATCTTTAGTTTACATTATCGTTTCTTTGGAAACTAAAATTCGTTTCATTTGAATATGAACTAATTTATGATTAATTTTTGTGTCACCAGGTAAATTGTTTATATTGATAATATACAAATATACAAAATATTCAACAATAATTAACATATTTTATTTTGATCACTTATTACAATCATCAAGTTTACTTTAAATTATTTTGGAATACATTATGAAAATTTATTTATATTTATATATATAAATATATAAACTGCATATACAATACAATTATTTATCCAGATTTCTATAAAGATATCAATTGTTAAAGAAAGTTTATCTAAATCATTAATCTACCATTATGTATAGTGCCAAGACACATCGTCGTGGTACTCGGAAAAATACCAAAAAAGTAATATCTACATTTCAATTAAAGCATATTAAAAAAAAAAAATAAGATTTAGTTATAACTTATAACGGCTAATATAGTTTAAAGCAACAAAATATACTATTATTAATAAGACACAATTATAACCTTTTTAAAATCATTAAATACATTCACAATGAAGATTTTTACTCTCTTTGATATTATTAGACTATGTCAAATTACATAAAAGCATAATTAAATATTTTATCGGCGACTTATACATGTTAGTGGCATAGTTATCTTAGGCATATGTGTGCCAGTGTCTATATTTCTAATGAAATTTAAGAAAAAAAAATTGTATACACGAATAATATTATATAGGTTTAACTATTTAAGTACTGCTGATGTATCAGAAAATCAATATATATATACAGGTATTATGTTTGTTTTACTTTTTAAAATTTATGGGAAAATTAGCACACAACATTTAGGAAAATTTTCAGCACTCTGAGAAAAAACGTCTGTGGGTGCTCCTGATACACGTTGAGTTTAGAAATTTGTGTTTAGATGATACATATTATATGGTATATATTATTTTGTTTGAAAATAATTAGAACTCTATGCAATCCCAAAAATGAAATATTAGTGTTTCAAATTTAGATTTTGGTGCTATTCTACATAGTGGGTTTAAAAAAAGTGTATGATAATATAATAATCGAAAAGTATATCTAAACATATTTTACAACTCGTGTTCACTTTAGTTTTTCGTGTGATTTTTATGTTATGCATGATAAATAATTTTCCAATATTCGAGTATCTTTTTAGTTTTTACGACTTTTAGTTTCAAATACTACAATAGAACTTTGTTGATATTCCATCAGTAATACTTTTCAACGGTATTGAAAATTATTATAATATAAATCGTTTTATTCATAAATTAACTAATTACTTTTAACAGTTATTATATTTTTACAATATACAATGAAAAAAATAATGTTTACAAGTATTAATAAATATAGACAGCGACAATTGAACGTATTCAACAAGAGCGATTCCGTGCTAAAATGATTTTACATTATTCCGAGCATTTATTGCCTATAGTTTCAAAGGATAAATTCAAAAATCCATTACTCAGGTATTACTACTTCATTAAGCTTGGTGTCAAAATCAGTTTGGATGGTTACTCTCTGAACGAAAAAAATACAATAAATAAAATCGTATGTAGTTTGCCAACGAAATACCAATCATCATCACTTTTATCGGCACTAAAAGAAGATTTAATTAATGTAAGTAAATGTATTCATAATGATACATTTGATAATTTATTAGTACATTATTCTAATTGTGTGTCAAACTATTCTCGAGCAATATATTGATACAATCACATAGGTGTGTTGATAATAATCGCAATATGTTCGAGCATAATATGTTTGAGTACAAAGCATGATCGTTTTGTTTTTAACACTTTTTTGCAATTCATTTAATATACATAAACGATATGTAAAAACGTACGCTTATTAAATCATGATTTTCAAATTAAATTCAAGTTTTGACTGAATTAATGTTTTAAGGAAGCTTATCTCTATAAAAAAATTATAACATTTAATTATTTTTGATTTTATATTCATTAATATAAATTATATTGACATTAACTTTTATAAATATAAAATAATTATTTAAGCTTTAATATCGCATTTTTCAATATAATGTAATGGCTTTTCTTTCAAATTATGTATTGTCAGGGCCAATATTGTACTATAAGCTAGTGTGCCTTCATATTTTTAAGTTACTCCAATTTAATATGTAGACACATCGGTTATAGTTTATTATTTTTATATTTTATTCTTAATCTTAATCCTAGTTAATCCTAGTGAAATATTTTAATTTAGAATATTATCCTATTGAAATTCACAAGCATACGTTTATTGATTATTTATTAATATTAAATGGCTTTATAGGAGCACAAAATGACATTAAAAAAGTCAATATTACAAATAGCATTCAATAATCTATATGAAGGGCACGAAAACCTTTCATTGATAGCCACACCGATCAAAAAAGAATTACGAGAAACTGCAAATTTGTGGAAAGAATCAATTGAACAATGTAGGTTAAATCTTGAGAAAAATATCTTGCAATTAAACCCTATAATCGTCCAAATGATGAAATCGTGGAACGAAGACTACAAGTAAGTTTGCACCAAATAGATTTCCAATAAATCTAGCTACCTACCTACTTCACGATATAGTACATACTGTGTGAAATACATTTTTAAATTTTCAATATGAAATATTTACATAGAGTAAAGATTTTAAGATTTAAAAGAAAGAATTTTAATGATATTCCTTACCAGTATTATAATAATAAATGTAATAAAAAATTTAATTAATTCCATATGACAGATGTAAAGATACATTTTACATTAGTAAATTATATAATAGATAAAAAAGAAGATAAAAAAAGGTTTATACTTTACGCACCTAAAATCCTACATAAACTTATATTTATATTTATATTCAGTATTTATAGTCATAAATACTAAATAGTGTCTAAATGAACAACGTTCATGACGTTTATTAATTATGTACTTATATGATATAATAAATTATGTCATGATAATACTTGCAATGTTCTTAAACAATTAAAAAGTGCATCACAGTTTCAAAGCAACGTGTATTTCTTATTGTATTGGCATTTGAAAAGCATACTGTTTATACAAATGTCAGCAGTATTATATTATCAGTTTTGAAATTTTATTGTTAACAAAGAAATCAATAATTTAAATTTTTTTTTTCATACTGTAGCAATAAAAAAATATAGTTATTGAATTCATAAAAAAATGTCTGAATTTATTTATTTATATTATAAATGTAAAACATGAATATTAGTTGAATTCGTTAACATAATAAATTTTATTTTTAATTATATAGATGCATTAAGTTGACTCAATATTCACAACAATTTAATATTTATAGTCACTATGATTATTATTTTCTGCTTTACAATATAATGAGCAAAACCAATTTGATCAACAATGTGATCATATTTCATCATTTTTTTTTGCAGTTTTTACTGAAATGTGTTAAAGGAAACCACTGTCAAATCATCGCCTAATGAATAGTTTAAAATACCAATTAGAACACATTTTAATTTAGTGATAAATTAACTTTTGGAATCTTGGAGCACTCCTTAAAAAAACACAAAACATTAATATCTACGTTACATTTAATGTGCAAATTTCACCCTATATTACCCATTAATTTTCACTTACTAGCTACTTATCTACTGGAAACAAGTCATTTTTTTTTTATTGCAAACCGAATATCATTATATGAATAGTGTTTCATAATTCAAATTATTAAGTTGAAATACTCATAAAAATAACATAACTAATAAACAATTTATCGATTAAATAATGGTAAAATGTATAGAGCTAACACATGTATTATACAGTTTGTATTAATGATAAATACGTTTATCATTAAACTGTACAAAATTTTAAACTTCCTTGTTGCAGAGATCTAACTATCTTAAATACTGATAATTTAAACGAAGGACATACAAATTATGATATAAAAGACTTTATGAATTATATATTGAGGAAATCAAAAGTTATCAACGACGCTTTGCGAAATGAATGGTTTCACCATATGAAACAATTATTTCAACAGGTTAGGTTTTTAATTTATTTTATTTGTCAAATTTAATTTGTAATTGTTATTTTACGTTTTAGAAAAAATACAAAACAAAATTACCAATTACGGAAAGCAAGGAAAAACAGTCAATTTTTTTTAATTTTGTTGCTTACGTCATGCAAATGCATTATAAAGAATTCATAGAAAAAACTATTAGGGATTATACGAAATTTATGTCTGATAACGAGGTAACATATTATTATAAAATAATATTAGGTATTTTAGTTATAATTATATGCACATGCGTTTAAATAAATATATTTATAATTGATTATTTTACAACTATTGCATCATTAATTTGTATATATTCTATAAATAAATAAAAATTTGTTTATGTATAAATAAAAAAATAAGTAAATATAATTTTTTATATGTTTACACATATTGATTAAAAATGTTATTCTAATAAATTAATACCTAATTTTTAGTGAAAACTACAGTTGCCTATTAATATTTGATGGTAAACCCTAAAAATAATTCAAAAAATGTATTCTTCTATAGTTTAAATATTATATTATAAATAGTACAATTTACAAAAATTAACTAAATACCTATTAAATAATTAAATTACGACAGATTAATTATTCCTATTTTAAACAGTTAAAAATAATGGGGGAAAGATAAATTATAGCGTGATACTGAATAACATTAATATGGAAATACCAAATACTCGTATTTTATTTTATACAAATTTTAACAACTAAATGTATTAATTTTTACACTCACTTTATTATATTACATGTTGTTAATTTAAATTAGTGAAACTAGGTTTGTTTTTCATTGATAAAAAATTCTAATTTATACTATAAAATAATTTAAAAATATTATAATTTTTATTATTTGAAGCGTTTCAAGCAATTTAATTTTTAAAATTTTCCTGACAATCAGTCATCTAAACTTAAAGTTAACATAGTGTAATTTTTTTGATATTTAGAAAATGATTATTATAAATATTTACAAAGTCAGTAATGAATGATGCTATAGAGTATTACAATAGTCTATGTTCTAACTGTAATTAGTGAAAGAAAAAATATACATTTAGGAATTATTTACAAAAAACAAAAAAAAACAATTTCAAATAGGTCACGTGGGCGTTCACGCTGCGACGGCGTATAGAAGATGGGACACTTACTTTGTAGTATTTTGTACTGCTAACAAAATTTATGTGGTTAAAGAAGTTGAATACTAATTATTTTATGTAAATATTTATAGAGGGTAGTTGGAAGTCCGTGTGCAGTGCAGCATTTCGTACAAACCGTGGGGCATTTGATTTGTCCTCAGAACTTTCGATTGAAATATTTGTATTTTGTGTATGTGGGTCTTAGTACAATTTCCTCATACAGGAACTGCGTATAAAAGTAGTGATCGTAAAATTTGCTTATACAGCATGAGAGAACATCTCCAGCTTAAAGATGTTTATCAGTTTATCAATAGTTAAAGTATCTTTAACCTCTGGTAGCCTTATTGTAGTTTAGAGGTGATATATGGATTCAAAGTTAGTTTTCTATCCAAGATTACACCAAGGTGTTTAATGTTAGATGACCAAGGAATGATATTATCGTAAAGTTTTAAATTGCCAAGAGGTTTGGGGCGACGGTTGGTGAATAGGACCGCTGTGCAAGCAATTAAATTATAACATTTATTGAAAACAACTAACAAATAACATTTAATTTAAATTGGTGTGCCTATTAACTAACACGTTACCTGTTTAATCTTACTAGTTGAAAGTTTAATTTTTATTTCATTACTCTTGTACTCTTGTAAAGAAAAATCCTGTTTTGAATACAAGTTTGGTGTACAGAAACAATTCGTTACGATATCTGCCGTCGTATGAGCGTTTGCGGGATTTTATTATGTCAATTTGTGAAAAGATAAAAGAAATGCCATCAAATTTGATACGTATTGAACATTCCTTATACAAAGAATTTCATACACCTCCATTTTTGGAAGTTAGTATAATTCATATTATTTTGCATCAACAAAACCAAAAAAGATAAATTCTAGTTTTGGCTAACTAGTTCCGTCTAGTGCTATCTAACGTCTACCGATTACTGATCTGCCAACGCTGGATTTTCAAATAGCTTTTTAAATAGAAACAACAATTAATTAAAGTTTTCGTAACACAGGTAGATTTAGATTGTGACATTATTTGTAAAAATATTAAAAATCTAAAAACATACTTGGATAACTGTTGGGAACGGAGAAAACCTTTTAAAGAAAAAGTCGTAAGATATCTTTATTTGGTCAACGGAGAAGCCAAAAAGGAAATGGACATTTTTTTATCTAAAAGCCATACTTACAATGAATATGAATATGCTATAATCAAATATCATGAAATTTCTTCAACTATATTGATTGATATACTCCCAACGACAAATATAGAGATATTTCAAATTAATTACACTGAAATCATCAATATTTTATACGAACAAGCAAATACTTTTAAGAACAACATTATCGATCACATGAAATCTGCCTACTCAGTTATTGAAAAAAAGTAAATTTAAATATTAAGTTAAATAATATAATATTATACCCAGTCATAATAATAAAATTATTCTGAATTTATTATTTTAGATTAAATGAACAATATTCGTATCTTGTTGATGTAATATTAACACCGCCAGAAAATACCGACGAACTAATAAAACTGATTGCTTTTATTGCTGATACAAGAGACAACATTTTACCTAAACTATTAAAACAATCGATCGAAGTGTTATCATGCGAAATATTTTTGATGGATTTTGTAGAATTTAAGAAGGGAGAGCTGAAACAAAAGACTGATACATTCCGTTGGGTCAAATACGTCAACAATAAAATTTCTAAGAGTTCTATAATGATTGAAAATAAAACACAAGAATTTAAAGAAGTTCTTCGGGAGCGTATTGAAAAGTTCAATATCGATTTGAACATCTATAGATCTGAATTAGACGAGTTTCGAAAATTAGGGGACTTAAACGATATACAAATATACGCAGAAAAATCTCAAATCTTGGATGATAAATTAACAGAAGCTCTGGAAACAATTGATGATTTCAACAAACAAGAAAAATACTTTAAGATGCACGAAAGTACATATCCACTTCGTAAATATGTAAATATATACCTCCTTCATTATTCAGAAATAATTATTGAACAAATAACATATTACAAATATGTATTTAAGATTGCAGATTCTTTAGCGCCGTATAAACTTCTTTACGATAACTGTTCAGAATTTATCGTAAATCACGAAAACTGGATGAATGCTACCATTGGCACATACGACCCAGAGCAGATCGATCAAAACGTGACCAACTACTATCGCAACTTATCAAAACTTGAACGAATATTCATAAAAACTCCTGCCCCGTTGACAATTGCAATTAAAGTAATTTATTATAAACATCGTATCGTATAATATTAATTATGATTTGATTTTTTTTATTAATAAAAACGAACGGAGTAAATAGTAGGTAGGTAGATAGATACCATTAATTTTGGAAACAATCAGTCGTCGAGTGGTAGTTACACACTGATTATTCGTCGTACGTTGGTCCATTGGTCTAAATGCTCAGTCTATTTTATCATTATAATATAAAATAAAAATTATAAAAATATTATGCAAGTTTAATAGCAAAAACTTAGTAACTTAGTAAAAATAAACTTTTGTTTCAATTTGTAACTTGTATGACAACCTAAGAATACCTCATTCTTAACGTACAATAATTTCTATGCAAATCATACAAATAGATTTATTATTTAATATATTACAAAATCATAATATCTGTTATGATTTTAATTATCTTTTGAGTTACTTACGTAAATTTTTAAAGTGATAATTAACATTAAGTATCAATATCAATATAACATTAATCTACTATTATTAATTTATATAATCCATAATTAAAGTGGTTTTATTCTGTGCAATATTAAGCTATCTTATGAATGCAGATATCAAGTAAATTTTTTATATTCAATGAAAAAAAAATATATTTATATAATACAGACGGAACACTTTATTTTATATTAAGACTTCATTAGGTTTTGATGCAATAATTAAAAATATTGCAATGATTTACAAAAATTAAAGACTCCCAATTCGGTCAGTTAATGTTTTTTTTAATAAAATTGTATTTTATTATAAACAGTTTAGTAATTTAAAAGTCAAAAATACCTCGTTCGTATCACTTAAAAATATTAACCAAAGTTTTATTTAATTTTAATTCTAACAGATGTCCCTGAAGGGGAAGAGGGGAGTGCCTACAATTGTATATTTTTTTAAATACTTATGAAACTCAAAGTTAATTATATACATATTTAAAAAGTACTATGTTACTTTTCCTAAGTATTAAAAATTTAACCTAACGTAAAAATCTTAAATTAAATTATATAAACATTAAAAATACCAACAAATAAACTAATTTTTATATAAAAAACATACAATAAACCAAATAGCCGATAAGTATATTAATGTTAATTGTTAAACATAATAATTTAATTTATACAGGTGCGGTCGATGGTCGAAACATTTAAAAAAAGAATCCCAGAAGTATTAACATTGGGAAATTTAGGTCTTAAACGACGTCACTGGGAAGAAATATCAAATATAGTCGGTTTTGTAATGTCCCCCGATCAAAATCTTACGCTGACAAAAGTTTTAAATCTTAATCTCGGTAAATTTGTACCTCAATTTGAAATAATCAGTGATGGTGCTTCTAAAGAAAATAATTTGGATAAAAGGCTAAATACTATGATAGAGGAATGGAAATATTTCAACTTTACCATATTAGACTACAAGTATAATATACATAATTTAAAAGTTTAGCAATTGTAAGACGAAGATAATTTAATTTTATGTTCTAGAGATTCGGGAACATATATTTTATCAGGCATTGACGATGTACAATTATTGCTTGATGATCACATTTTAAAAACAACTACCATGAAATCTTCTCCATTTGTTAAACCTTTTGAGAAAAAATTATTGTATTTCATTTTAAATTATATTATTGAATAGTATACTGTATTAATTTTTTTATTTTTATACTAGAGAATGGGAATCTAAAATTGTTACTTTAAATGAAATAATAGAATTATTGGTCAGAGTTCAAATTACATGGATGTACTTAGAATCTATTTTTTCATCTCCAGATATACAGAGACAAATGCCAGATGAATCACAAAAATTTAATGCAGTTGATAAGGTAAAACATATTATGAATTATTTAACTTAAAATATAAATAGTTAATTTATATAAATGCACTTGTATGTTCACATCAACATATATTTTCATTGAAGGCGTCATTTACGAGATTAAAAAGTGTGCAATTGCATCCCACGAATACTCTTTTTATTTTAAAAATTTGTTATTAAAGTTGACAGATGCTCTGCTAACACAATCAATTAAATTTTAATGGTTTTAGACATTTTTAATGATGAAAGTGAACTTTATTTTAATTTCAATTCTTCTTAACTATAGACATATTTATTGAACATTTTATGTTCTTTAATATTAATTATCTTAAATTATCTCATGAATTTCTTCTTGCTTGATCGTTTTAATTTAAAAATATATAAGTAATCTTTTTATATTATTTATCAACGTTTTTACATTTGTATTAAAGAAAAAAGATTCATTTTTAAAACTTCGTAGTATTTAATAATAATTTTTTAATCTAAAAATAGCTTTTAGCCAGTGGCTCTAATTCCACGCAAAACTCTGAAATGACGTACCTGTTTTTATTATAGTTTACTAAAACTATCAGATTTATTTTTCAGATGTGGAGAGACACGATGAAAGATATAAAAAAATCAAAGATTATTATACAAACAGTTGATATAGAAAACATCTTACAAAATTTAAAAAAAAGTCATATGCTTTTAGATTTGGTGCAAAAAGGTTTAAATAGTTATTTAGAAACTAAGCGACTGTATTTTCCAAGATTGTTTTTTTTATCAAATGACGAACTTCTTGAAATCATATCAGAAACTAAAGACCCAAAACGAGTGCAGCCACATTTAAAAAAATGTTTCGAAGGAATAGCAACACTTATTTTTACTGAAAAACTGGATGTTATATCTATGGTATCTAGTGAAGCAGAAATCGTTAATTTATCGATAACAATTAATACAGCAAAAGCTAGAGGTCAAGTTGAGAAATGGCTGTTAGACTTAGAAATATCAATGAAGACTACGGTACGTGAAGTAATCGGTAAGGCTTTGTTAGCTTATCAGAATACCGCCAGACATGAATGGGTAGTGCAATGGCCCGGACAAGCAGTCTTAGCTGTTTCGTGTACATATTGGACTGTCGAGATGACACAAGCAATTAAACAACGTCCTGAAGGTCTTTCAGTGTATTTGAATAAATGTAACAGTCAGATTGACAAAATTGTTAAATTGGTTCGAGGCGTATTGTCAGTTCAAACCCGACTAACGTTAGGTAAGGTTTTATTGAACTACAACTTATTTGATTTTAATAAATTACACACACTTAAACAGGAGCGTTGATTGTAATCGACGTCCATGCTAGGGATGTTGTTAATGACTTGGCAAACAAAAATATTCGTAAAACAAATGACTTTGGATGGATTAGCCAATTGCGATATTATTGGATGGTAAATAAAAATGTATACCAACAAAAACAAATTGGTCTCAAAAATATTTTATTTTCAGGAAGATAATTTATTTACCTTTATGATAAATACATCATTGAGTTATGGTTACGAATACCTAGGTAATTCAGCAAGATTAGTCATTACTCCACTCACTGACCGTTGTTATCGAACACTGTTTTGCGCTCTTCAGTTGCATTTGGGCGGTGCGCCTGAAGGACCAGCTGGGACTGGAAAAACAGAAACCACCAAAGACTTGGCAAAAGCTATAGCTAAACAATGTGTCGTTTTTAATTGTTCAGATAGTATGGATTACATTGGTCTTGGGAAATTTTTCAAAGTTGTATTTTAATACTACTGACCTCTTGATACTCTTCTAATAGACGTATATTGTCCATAGGGCTTATTGTCATGTGGTGCATGGGCATGTTTTGACGAATTTAATCGTATAGATTTAGAAGTTTTATCAGTAGTTGCACAACAAATATTGACAATTCAACGAGGTATACAGGCTGGATTGGTGAAGATATTTTTCGAAGGTTCAAATTTAACATTGGATAATACATGTGCTATATTTATAACTATGAACCCTGGTTACGCTGGTCGTTCGGAGTTACCCGACAATTTGAAAGTAATTAAGAAATATAAACCATTTTAAAACAATTAGGATTTTTTTTTATTAAAACTAATCATTATCTTGAAATAATACTTCTTCCGAATATGCGTATCTGTTATTTTTAAAATATGATTTATTGATTTGTCAAAAACAATCATAATCTAATTAAATATAATATTTCAGGCTTTATTTCGTTCAGTAGCGATGATGGTGCCTGATTATGCTTTGATTTCTGAAATAGTTTTGTATTCCCAAGGGTTTAGCTTAGCTCGTTCGTTGTCAGTAAAAATTGTTGCAATGTATAAATTATGTTCTGAACAGCTTTCATCACAAAACCATTATGATTACGGTTAAAATACATATAATGCACATTATATTAAAATGCATAATCACATAATATATATCGTACACAGGAATGAGAGCGGTTAAAACTGTGCTAACAGCAGCTGGTAATCTAAAGCTAAAATACCCCGAAGAAGATGAAAATATACTCATGTTACGTTCTATCAACGACGTTAATTTACCAAAGTTTCTTAAACACGACATCCCATTGTTTAAAGTAAAATGGGTTTTTCTACGTACGATATAATTATCCACTTAATTAATGATAATGACATCAGTGATGTATACTTATAGGGATTAACTTCAGATTTGTTCCCTGGAATTAAACTGCCAACACCTGATTATCAAATTCTAAACACCGCTATAAAAGAATATTGCAAAATAATGAATCTACAATTTACTCCATTCTTCGTTGAAAAAATTCAACAAATATATGAAATGATGATTGTTAGACATGGATTTATGATAGTAGGTTTGCCGTTTAGTGGTAAAACATCAGCCTATAAAGTACTCAGTGGTGCATTGAAAATTATTGAAACTAAAGTAAGCATAATCATATTCATATTTTTATTATACTTGATATTTTATTCTCCTAAATTTATATTATGCTGATGTTAAATCTAATTTTTATTTTTGTAATAAAAAGCATAAATAAAAAAAGTAAAAACTTTTAATTAGGTAACAAGCGTGATTTTAAAGGTGATAAATTAATTGAATTATGGTTGATAAATTACTGTTATTTATACTAAAATTTTATGTAAATTTAATAAAATATGAAAACAAGGATAAAATGTTTATAAGTCCAGCTAGTTAAACTAGGTACAGTGACAGAAAATAGGCTCAACATAAAAATAAAATTTAATTTTCTTATAATTTATATCTAATTGTATGATATATTTTGTAGTTAAGACTTCCATAAATTAAACACTTATTTTATAGCCATAATATCCTGTAATAAATTATATTTATTTTAATAAAAGAAATTAATGAATGAACACAAAGTCGAAATAATGGTAATTAACCCAAAATCTATAACGCTGGGTCAACTTTATGGCCAGTTTGATCAAACATCACACGAATGGTCGGACGGAATTTTAGCTGTTGGGTTCAGAAAATTTGCTTCTTCAACTAATCTCGATAGAAAATGGTTGATTTTTGATGGTCCAGTAGATGCCATTTGGATTGAAAGTATGAACACCGTATTAGACGATAACAAAAAATTATGTTTAATATCAGGAGAGATTATACAACTTGCTAACACAACTAATTTGATCTTCGAACCTATGGACTTAGATGTTGCATCGCCGGCCACGGTAATTGAGCAATACTGACTTGAATTTACTACGGTTTTTAATATTTTTTTTTCAAAAAAATAATTAAATATTATATTCAATTGTTCAAGGTTTCAAGGTGTGGCATGATATATATGGAACCAGTTTCATTGGGCTGGGAATGTTTAGTGACTTCGTGGATAAACCAATTACCTCCTTACTTACCACAAAAACATAAAGAGATGTTACATAAACATATTATACGGTTCACTCGATCAATATTGTTCATGTTAAGGCGTTGTAATATTAATGTATATAATATATTATTATATATTAGAATAATAATAAAAAAGAAGGTTAGTATTTTCAATTTACTTTATTGTAGGAAGTGTTTCCTACTAGTGATTCGAATTTGGTTAGATCACTAACAAATATTTGTGATACCTATTTGAAACCATACCACGACGAAGAACATTTAAAAACAATCACACAGGTTGATATGAGATCACAAATAGAAGTATATTAAAATTTAATATTATATTTTGTTTCTAAACTAATATAATTATTATTATTTTATCTAAATTTATTTTTCCACAGTGTTTTTGTTTCTTTTCTTGCATATGGTCAATGGGAGCTGCATTAGATACAAACAGCCGAATTAAATTTAATCTCTTGTTTCGAGCATTATTAGAAAATAAATTTCCTAAAAAAGTTGCGTATATATTAAACATGCCACTTGAACTATGTCCGTCTCCAGAAAAACCATATACGAATCTAATTCCCAAAAACGGTTTAGTTTTTGATTACGCATATTTTATAAACAAAAAGGGCAAAGGAGAATGGAAACTGTGGACAGATTTTATAGACAATGAACCATCGATACCCCAAGACATTCCATTCAATGAAATTATTGTTCCGACAGTAGATACAATTAGAAACCAAGCATTAATGTCAATGTTATTAGAAAGTAATAAACCGATACTAATGGTAGGTAAAACTGGAACAGGAAAATCGGCTTACACTATGGTATAATGGAATTCGCGTGTTCCGATCACTATTATATTAAAAATAATTCTTATACTTTTTCCATTACAGAATTACATTTTTACGAAAATCAACAAAGAATTCAACAGTTCGTCGTGTATTAATTTTTCCGCGCAGACTTCGTCAAATATTACACAGGACATAATTATGAGCAAACTTGTTAAGAGAAGACGCGGTGTGTACGGGCCTCCAATGGGTACTAAGTGCATAATATTTATTGATGATTTGAGTATGCCACTAAAGGAGTACTATGGTGCACAGCCACCTATCGAGCTGTTGCGCCAATACATGGACAAATTTCCATGGTACGACCGTAAGGATTTAGAGGCAATACACCTACAAGACGTTCTAATAATGTGTGCGATGGGTCCTCCATCATCAGGAAATACCGTTACTCCTAGGTTTAGTCGTCATTTTAACATAATCGTGACAAACTCGTTTGACGATATAACAATGGTTTCAATTTTTAGCAAAATTCTATTTTGGCATTTAAAAAATAAGTTTAGTAATTAAAAAAAAATACATAATTACATAATAATTAATTTTACAACTAATTTTCAATTATCGTGCAGAGGTTTTGGCAAAGAATTTGATTTATCTGTTGATCAGTTAATTAATTCAACATTAGAAATACATAAAAAGAGTATTGGATATTTAATGCCAACTCCAGCTAAATCACATTACTTGTTCAATTTGAGAGATTTTTCTAAAGTCATACAAGTAAATATGACATAAAATATAATTAAAAAAAAACATTAATGTATAATTTATAATAATAGTAAAAATATTATATTTAAATAACTTAATTGAATAAATTAATATAAGTAAAATTTACATCCTAATCTCTATTCAAATAAATGTAACTGTAGTATAAATGTATAATCGATGTAATTTATGTAGGTAAAGGTGATTATATTAAAAACGAAGGTGTCAAACATTTTTATTTTCAATTTAATCAAATTTATTATTCATTAGGGTATTTTGTTTTCTGTTCCTGATACTATTACCGATGTAATTTCCATGAAACGCCTCTGGGTACATGAAATACTTAGAGTATACTATGACCGTTTGGTAGATGAATTTGACCGTGGGTGGTTTTTCGACAATTTACGTTTTGTTTGTAAAGAATTCCTAGATGAAGACCTAAATCAAATGTTTATTCATCTTATCACAACGGAAAACAAAAAAGTAAAATATTATTAAATTAACTTTATTTTTATTTTCAATTAACAAATTAAATGATAATTTTTTTTTATAAATAATTAGATTACTCAAAATGAATTACGCCAGTTAATTTATTGTAACTTCTCTAATCCACATTCTCAAGATAGAAACTATAAAGAAATTTGTGATTTAGACAGTCTTCGATTGACAGTTGAAGAATTTCTCAATGAATTTAATCAAATGAGCAAAAAACCTATGCATTTAGTGCTTTTTAGATTTGCTATTGAACATCTATCCCGAATTTGTCGGATCATGAATCAGCCACGAGGACACGCTTTACTTATTGGTTTAGGAGGATCAGGTCGCCAGTCGTTAACAAAGCTAGCTGCACATATTTTACAATACGAACTATTTCAGGTATTAAAAATAAAAATTAAGTGCTTCTTCTTCGTTGAAATAATGTATAAATTGTACTTAGATAAAGTTGACTCGTTTATATGGAGTAAATGAATGGCATGAGGATTTGAAAAACATATTTAAGCAAGCTACTCTTGCATTCGATCAAAATGTTATATTCTTATTTACGGATTCAGAAGTAAATAAATTATGATAAAAATAACACTGATATATAAATAAAAAAAAATCGATTGTAAAATAGATAAAAAATGAAGGAATGGTTGAAGACATAAACAATTTACTAAATTCTGGAGAAGTACCTAATCTATTTGTAATGGACGAAAAAATAGAGATCTGTGATAAAATGCGTGAACTAGATAAACAACGAGACAAAACTTTACAAGTAATTAACAACTATAAAGTATTAAATAATGAATTTATAGTAACTATTTAATTAGACTGATGGTAGTATAACTGGGTTATTTAATTTATTTATTCAAACTGTGAGAGACCAACTGCATGTATCGTTGGCATTCAGTCCAATTGGCAATGGCCTTAGAACAAGGATAAGACAATTTCCATCACTTGTGCAATGTTGTACTATTGACTGGTTTCAGGTAAGTAAAAAAGATACGCGTTTATTTGCTTTATGTCTATACAAATTAAAACGATGTTCTTTTAAAAATTTTACTAGTTATATAATAATATATATTGTATTAAAAATAATTTATATTATTTTAGACTTGGCCATCGGATGCATTAATAGCTGTTGCTAAAAGCTTTTTAAGTGATGTTGAATTAACAGCTCATGAACGTAATGTCAGTATTAAAATGTGTCAACAATTTCATATGACAACTATAGATCTATCTGTGGAGTTTAATGTTAAATTACAACGTAAAACTTATGTAACGCCAACTTCTTACTTAGAAATGATTAACACTTTTAAAGATGTTTTAAGTAAAAAACGATTGTAAGTTCATAGTTTTAAAACAATATTATAGTAATGTATATTGTATTATTTCAAAACAGCGAAATAATTAATGAAAAACGTCGATACGAAGTTGGATTAGAAAAGTTGCAAAACGCAGCTGACAATATAGAAATTTTGCAAAAAGAACTGAAATATTTAAAACCTGAAATTATAGCTGCTTCTAAAAAGGTAAAACTAATTATGCAGAAAATAGAAAAAGAAAATATAGAAATATCAAAAGTGAAGCAAAACATTCAAATAGATGAAGAAAAGGCACAGATAACTGCAGTCGAAGCACAAGAAATAAAGAACGAGTGTGAAGCTCACATGGAAGCTGCAAAACCAGTATTGAATGCTGCTCTTGCAGCATTAAACACATTGACTCCTGGTGACATAACATTCGTAAAATCCATGAAAAATCCTCCTAACGGGGTTAAATTGGTCATGGAAACTATTTGCATTATGAAGGGATTAAAACCAGATAAGATTAATGACCCATCTACCGGAAAAAAGTTGGAAGACTATTGGGGACCATCAAAAAAATTACTTAACGACATGAAATTTTTAGAGCATCTCATTAATTTTGATAAAGATAATATACCTAATGCAGTAATGAAAGTTATCAATGAAAAATATCTTACAAACCCAGATTTTGATCCAAAATTAATTAAAAAAGCTTCAACTGCTGCAGAAGGCCTATGCAAATGGGTAACAGCAATGTCTAGTTATGACAAGGTGGCAAAAGAAATAAAACCTAAAATAATTGCTCTAGCTGAAGCAGAATCCATGTATAATAGTGCGATGGATGAACTTAAAGAGAAACGTTCACAGCTGAAAGAAGTTGAAATGAAACTAAAAATAGTGCAAGAAAGCCTTGAAGAAAACGAACGGAAAATGATAAAATTACAAGATAATGCTGACGAAGTACAAAAAAAAATGATAAGAGCTGAAGATTTAATAGGTGGATTAGGAGAAGAAAAACAACGATGGGGGCAAATGGCTTTAGATCTTGGAGAAAGATATTTAAATCTTACTGGTGTGTTAATATAATCTTAAAATGCTCGTTTAGAATAAAAATAAATAAATATATTTTATTGCAGGTGACTTACTAATAAGCTCCGGTATTATTGCATACTTAGGTCCATTTACAATGGAATACAGGAGTCGTCAAATCAAAAATTGGGTGAAAGAAATCCTCAAAAATGAACTTGTATGTTCTAAAGATTTTCAATTAAGTGCAATACTTGGACAGCCAGTCATAATCAGAGCTTGGAATGTAGCTGGGTTGCCTTCGGATTTATTTTCTATAGATAATGGAATTATTGTTATGTAAAAAAAAACTGCACAGTTTGATTTAAGCAACTAAAACTAAACTTGTGATTGTTCAATATTTTAATTTTTTTTTTTTTCAGGAATGCAAGACAGTCGGCTTTAATGATTGATCCACAAGGACAGGCAAATAAATGGATTAAAACAATGGAAATGGATAATTCTTTAAACACAATACGCTTCAATTCACCTAACTACATTACTATCTTGGAGCATGCCATCACCAGTGGTCAACCAGTATAAAATATATACTTCTTCTTCACCTTTCACCATTTTATCTCTACTACTCTTGTCCTACACCTCCATATGTATTTTCATATAATTTTCTATTCTGTCAATCCATTTCTTCTTCGATCTTCTACTCTTTCTCTTTCCTTTAACATGTATTTTCATAGCCACTCTCACTAACTCTCACTAATTCACTAACCTAACCTCCTCTTATAACACAACCAAGTCATCTCAACCTATTCATCCTCGTTTTGTCCACAATTGGTGTTACTACTACACTACGTAAAAATAATTAATTTTTTAATTCATCTTCCCTATTCACTCCTCGCATCAATCGTATTATTCTAATTTCCAATTTACTCATCCACTGTTTCGTTTTATTGTTTTCTACGCAACATTCCTATCTATACAATATAAATGACCTTACGACTATTTCTCATAAAATTTACTTTTTGTCTCAATAACATCCTTCTATTATATAAAATCCTTGACGATACTTTTCGCTTAATCCAATCACGCATAAATATTTTACTAACATGGTCTTCAAGCCTCCCTCTTCCAATTCGTTCATACTACTGATCCAAGTACTTGAATGTCTATTAACTTCACACCTCATCACTCAACTACATAATATGCTTTGATCTATCAATTTCTTAATGGTTTTCTCCAAAATTATACTCAATTACCTCCGTTTTACTTCTACCTATCCTTATTTCTTCCTTTCAAGCATATTCTCCACTCTTCCAGTCTCTTGTTCACATATTCTGGGAATTCTCCCCCAAACACAACATTACCTCCAAACATAATGCACTATTATCCAATGCTGAATACCTATACTCAATTATTCTACATCTTTTAGTCATTTTTTAATTTTTAACGATCATCATAATACCTCTCTTAGCAGTTGGCATTCTAACATACACCCAGATCTACAGTCTCCAAATCTTTAAGCACCATACACAAATTTTAAGTCCCATCGCCCTTTTTCTCTTTTATCTTCCTAACTACACTACACAATTCCTCCTCATTTATTAAGTCAACCACACTTTACCTTTAACCAACCATATTGCTATTACCTCTATTTTCTACCAGAAAAGAACATTTAATGTGCTATTCTCAAATTAATATATATCCCGCCATGCACCACACTGCAATTTCTTTTAGTTTACTCACAATTAATTTTTCATTGTCACCCGTAAACTTCCACTACCTAATTCTTGGCCCACCTATTAACTGCTCTCTCTTCTAATTTACTTTATTTCAAATACACCACAACTTAGACCATTAACATATGTCGTATTACTACACATTCCCCTAATATTACTTAATAATCTATACACCTCTTTAAAAAAACTCTGTTTTTCAAAAAAATTATATTTTTTATTTACCTATTTACTTCATTCTTTAAAGTTACTTAATGCTATCATCAATTCTTATAGAAAATATTTATAATCGATAACTCATATCCCTTTGCAAACTCTAGTACACTTACCTCTATCTTATTACTCTCTTCAAAACCATAAACTCTGTGTACTCTGTCTATTCAGTCCTATAGCTTTCTAAATGTCCATTCATGTTATCACCTATTACAATATCCTCATTTGCTGGTATTCCTTACACTATTTCAATATATCATTCGCATCTTGTAGAACTCCTTGTTTGAACCATTTCTCACACATTCTACTTGTAGAACATAATATTCAGTAACTACATTTAACAGCTTATTCTAGTAAAAAATATATCATAGCATTAATAAATATATTTCAGGTTTTATTAGAAAACATTTCTGAAGAATTAGATCCTATATTAGACCCGGTATTATTAAAACAAATATTTTTAACCGGTGGAACTTACTGCCTAACATTAGGGGATTCCATTATCGAATTTAATCGCAATTTCAGGTATTCATAATGAGTTACATGATTTTCTTTTTCTTTTTTTATGTATTTAATTGGTTTTTAATAATGTTATATATATGTATATAATGTATTTTAAGGTTTTATATTACAACCAAACTTAAAAATCCACATTACTTACCAGAAGTAGCTGTAAAAGTAGTATTATTGAATTTTATGATAACACCTGTTGGTCTGGAAGATCAGTTACTAGGTGAAGTAGTGGCTAAAGATAGACCTGATTTAGAAACTGTTAAGAATGAATTGATCATTCAAGGTGCTAACAATGCCAAGTAAATAATTAAATTATTAATCAAATAATTAATCAAAATTTAAATAAAATAATTAATTTTTCAATCAATTAAAAAGCAAATTTTTCACAGAAATGTACAATTTCCATATAAAATATATGAAATTTTTCATTAAATATAATTTCAGTAAATTTATAAAATGATTAGAAATGATTATGATCTTGTAAAAATAATCACAGTATATTAATACTTTCCCTTTTTTTACTCTTTTTTTTTTATTACTAAAAGATTAAAAATAATTAAATTTATTATTATATGTGTGTATAACATCTAATTTAAATATTTGATGCATAAAACTTTTGAATTGTTTCACTGTCCATAATCCAAAAATAAATTATATCATTAGAAGACTAACTCAACTTTAAGTACCTTATTTAAATTTTAAAATATCTTATATAAAAAACATTTTTTTCTAGATCCTTAAAAGATATTGAAGATAAAATATTGCAAGTCCTGAGTTCAACTGAAGGAAATATTTTGGAGGACGAAGACGCTGTAACTATATTAAGTTCTTCAAAAGTTTTGGCAAACGAAATAAAAGAAAAACAAGCAGAATCTGAAATTACCGAACGAATAATAGACAAAACAAGGCAACAATACCGTATCGTTGCCATACATTCAACGAAATTATTTTTCACCATTGATACGTTAGCAAATATTGATCCCATGTATCAATATTCTCTAGCATGGTTTATACATTTATTTAGTGTAGCTATCAAAAATAGCCCTAAGCGTATAAACATTGAAGATAGAACATATGAATTGATTAAATATTTTACATATTCCTTATACGTCAACGTATGCAGAAGTTTATTTGAAAAAGTAATTTTTACAGAAAACTTAATATTTTAGTTTTATTAAAAAAATATAAAGAAGCAAATTAAATATTATAAATTATGGTAATTTATTAAACTAACATGAATTAATTAAAACAATATAATTTACATTTAATATGTTGATAATTTAAAATCTATTAATTATACATTATGTATTAAACATTTTTTATAAAAATAAAATATTTTGTTTTTGTTGTTCAAATATAATACTTTAATATTCATTAAATATTGTTTAAATTGTAATTTTACAAATACTATAGAAGTATAATTTGTGATTAAAAAAATAAAATGTTTATTTGTGTTTTACTACTAAATTGTAAAATTTTAATAATCATTAATTATTATTAGGACAAATTATTACTATCGTTGATCATGGCTATTAATTTATCTCAAGAATTTGATGCGGATGAATGGATGTTCTTCCTTACAGGTGGAGTTAGTTTAGATAATCTGTTCGAAAATCAGATTAGTTGGTTACAAAATAGAAGCTGGGATGAATTATGTAGACTTGAAAATCTTCCCAAATTCAAGGTTCTATTTTATAAAATATTTTTTTCTAATATTTATTATAGGTACCTGTATAAATATTTTAATAAATTACACTAAAAAAACTAACTGTATACTTAAAGAATATAAAAGCGGATTTCGAAACCAACACGGAAAAATGGAAAGAAATTTATGATTCATTAGAACCGCATTTGGCAACTTTTCCTGATCCATGGAATAAGCATCTAAACTATTTTCAAAAATGTCTCATATTACGTTTACTTCGATATGATAAAATAATACCAGCTGTTCGATATCTTGTTTCTAGTAAGATTATTATTATTAAAACCATGGATGCTAATTAGTATTCTAATCATTTGATATGATATACATACTTTTATAACAGACGAATCAATATTGGACCAAAAATTCACAGTTCCCTTGCCATTTGATTTACAAACAATTTTTAATGACTCCAATTGTTTGACTCCATTAGTTTTTGTTTTGACACCTGGAGCAGATCCAACAGCAATGTTGTTAAAATTTTCAGAGAAACTGGTATTTTTCTTTACAAAACATAACATATTGTATAATCTTGATACAATTCACTATAATTTTCCTTGTTTTTAATTAGGGATTTGCTACCCGATTATCGGCGTTATCGTTAGGTCAAGGACAAGGTCCAATTGCCTCAAGACTTATCTCTGAAGCTACAAGAATGGGTAACTGGGTGTTGTTACAAAATTGCCATTTAGCCAAAAGTTGGATGTCACAACTTGAAATGGTAAACGTTTTAACTTCACTAATCAAATCTAACTACAGTCCAGTATTATTTTCATTAAATTTAATTATTTAAAATGCAAAAACACATAAAAATGTATTATGGTTTTACTGATTGTACGAAATAAATACGATGACGACCGTAATAAAGATAAAACGATAAATTATTTCTCGAAGTTGTATTGCAGTACGACTACATTGTCATAATGCACTATTTGCACTGATGCAAAATAGATCAAATAAATCACTTTAAATTATTTTTTTAAATCATTTATTAACTTTTTTTTTATTTTTAAGTGCATTAAATTGTATTTTTTGAGATATTTTTCTTGTTTTTAGAGCGTTTAAATCCACGCCCAAGATATGAGTATTAACGTCATAATAACGTTTGAACATTTAGACATATATAGTATCTATCTTCTAACATATTAAATCTCACATATTGTGTAATTTAATATAAATTCTTATTATATGTGAAAGACATATAAAAAATGAAAAATAAATATTAAAATAAATAGAAAAGTAATCAAAAACAATTTAACAAAATTACCAAGGCTTATATAAAGTTAGTGCTATACCAATGAACTGTGAAGTAACTGCCACTCCCAGCATTCTGGCTTATATCTTATTTATTTAAGTCATGGTTAGATCTTAGACAATATGACCGATTAGTTAGGTTTAAATTAATATAAAAGACCTGACCATAGCGCGGGAGACCCTAAAATCAGTTCCAATCAAAAGCCTAAAAAAACGTTGATCAAACCAGCAATAAATGCTTCGATAAACTTAACATTAGAAACTTATCTTCTTAACTTTGTATTTATTAACTTTTTAAATAAAATAGCAGTTTATTTAAATAAAGGATAAAATATATTTGACTTGAAAAGTTGAAGCATATATTTTTATTCTATTAGATATGCGAAAGCTTCACAAGTGATAACACTCATCCCGAGTTTAGACTTTGGTTAACGTCATATCCCGTGGAGTACTTTCCCGTATCGGTTTTACAAAATAGTATAAAAATTACAAACGAACCACCAAAAGGACTTCGAGCTAACCTTCACAGGTATTTATATTTTATTAAATTGATTTGAGAAACGTCATAATTGACTATCTTCCTTTTGGAGTAGATCGTTTACAAGTGACCCGATCGTAAACGAAGAATTCTTTGAAGGCTGTAAACAAGGTAGCAATTTCAAAAAGATGCTTTTTGGGCTGTGCTTCTTCCATGCTCTAATACAAGAGCGACGTCATTTTGGTCCAATCGGATGGAATCGACCGTATGAATTCAACGAGACTGATCTCAGAATTAGCGTCATTCAGTTACAAAACTTCCTTAACGAATATTCAAAGATCCAATTTGAAGCTTTGCGTTATTTGACTGGTGAATGCAACTACGGTGGCCGTGTAACCGACGACTGGGACCGACGGTGTCTAATTACGTTTTTAAACAAGTTCTACACGCAAGAAATTGTCAAATACAAAAATTATAAATTTGATAAATCTGGTAAATTTAAAAAAAATAATGAATATATTTCATGTGTCTCGCTCAATTCGTTGCCATACGTACTTAGGAACTTACTATTGCCCGAATTCGAAGAAATATGAACATTTCGTAGATTACATTGAAGAGCTACCTTCAGTCACTCGACCTAGCATATTTGGTATGAATGAAAACGCAGATCTCATTAAAGAACAACAAGAAAGTGATATTTTTCTTAATTCTGTACTCAGTACTCAGGTATGTATATTGTACATCAATAGTGTCCATAATGTAATGTGCAAACATTAATCATAAGAAAAACAAATATGTTTCAAACCACCTTAATAACAGAATATTTATATTTTTTAATACTAATTATTCCAATTTTAAAATAAATAAACTGTAGATAGGTTATAAATTGTTATTATAGTTTTCTCTTTATATTATTGTAGATAAGTCCATAATACTAAAATAGTATAATACATAAAAACACATATTCAAAGTAGTACAAAAATAGATCACACATCATCTTAGTTAATGTTTGACAACAATTTTATTCGATAATTTTATGTTCTTATAACTTATAGTATTTTAATAATAAATATTTTTGTAAAAATAACTATTTATCTTATTCTTTAATATTTTTTACCACTGTGATTTTTTAGATTATTCAATTGTTAAATCAATAATTTTATCTTAATATTCTATTTTTTTATTCTGATTCAGAAAATTTTTATGAAGATAATGATGTTTAAATATCGCATATATTTAATCATTAATCATTATATTATATAATAATAATATGATTATAGTATACCTATATTTGTTAAAACGAATACAAAATCTAGAATATGGAAAGTTCAAAGGAAGGAAAAGGAGTATCGTCAGAAGAACTTATCATTATATTTGCTGTAGATGTTTTGAATAAACTTCCGATTCCTTTTGATACAGTCCTTGCGTTAGAAAAATACCCTACTAGCTATAATCAGTCTATGAACACAGTTTTAGTTCAAGAAATGGGACGGTTCAATAACCTGTTGAATGTAATAAGTTCAAGTCTAATTAATGTTCAAAAAGCTATCAAAGGTATATTATGACGTTGAATAAATCAAAGTTTAAAACAAAACAAATTATTGATACTGATAATATTTAAATATTATATTTTTATATTTTATTCGAATAATTTGTTGATCATTATGTATGATATTCAGCAAACCATAATATTTACATACTCACAACTTACGACCTTTTTATTAATTAAACAAGATGAAACATAATAATCTACTCGTTTTAATATTACTATGAACACACTACATGTATCAAAAATTGATATTTTGAAATAAAATACTGAATTATGAATTTGGCTGAAAAACTACACGAATAATAATATTTGTAATTTTTTTTTAGGTCTAATACTAATATCTAATGAACTGGAAGAACTGTGTCAAAGTATCCTAAACGGAAAAATTCCGACAGCTTGGGCAAGAAATTCCTACCCGTCTTTAAAACCATTAGGGAGTTATGTGAAAGATTTCTTACAAAGAATGGCGTTTTTGCAAGTTAGTTTATTAGCTTTCGTATATCGTATAAATCTAAATTCTTATTAATAAATCAGTCGACAACTAATTACGTGAAGCAGCAAATTTAATACAAAGAACGAATAGCCCCAATAAATCTAAAATATTATGTCTAATAATAATAATTATTATTATCATTCTAATCTACGTTTAAACAGTTTAAACCTACATTGGTCAGTGGTAACCCTATACCAATAACGATAACAATTAATTTCCGCACGACTTATACTTCATAAAATCTGTATATACCTTAGCAATCACACTTGTGTATACCCATATATATGACATAGAATTTGTATCTAGTACCTACTATAGGTACAACAATGCCTAAATATTTAATACTAAATTTACAGCCAGTAACTAGAAGAAATGTGATGTGATTTAAAAATACTAATCATAAATAACAAATTAAATTGTTTTTCATATTAGCGATAATAGTATTATTCGTTGTAATATATAGAAATGGTACGACAACAATGCTCCAAAATTGTTCTGGTTGTCCGGATTTTATTTCACTCAAGCTTTTTTGACCGGAACGCAACAAAACTTTGCCAGAAAGTATAAGATACCGATCGATTTACTGACATTTGATTATAAAGTATGTCCTCTTATTAACCTACATTACATTCTAGATAATATTTTATAGCAATCAAAGTGTAATTATTCGACTTTTTACTTTAATAAATGAAGTAAATTTTGAAAAACGTTTATAAAAATAAACCTTTATAGGAACGCATATACATAGGACACAACTAACAACAATATAATACATCTATAAATCTATACACCTATAAATCAAGATTTAGCTAAATATTTTATACTGAAAAATAAGCGATTTCGACGAAATGTAATATCAAATAAAATAACTATATTCACTAGAAAAAAAGGTTAAAAAATATATCGTTAATCCATCTATGATTAGAATCAAAATAAATTAACAGAAATATTTATCACAACAAAAAAAAGGTAGAAATGTCGTTATTAGAAAAACACAATAATTACAAAGTACTTTTTTTAACCTAAGATTACCTATTTAACAAATCAGGATTTGAAATTTATTGGTAAAATATTTGTTTCGTAGTTGCATTGTACGTCTGAATTTAAATTTAAATATAACGTTGATATGTGCGCTAAGGGAAATTAAGACAGTTTGAAGTTGTGTATACTACAGTCCATGAGAAAGATGCCAGATGACATCATTTTAATAAGACAACAGTATAATAAAATATAACGTCAAACATTTTTAAAATAACGACTGCCCGAGGGACTATCCAATATTATTATATACCTACCATAGCTTATAAAATGTCAATATTTTGAAGATGGTCAAAGTTAAAAACAGTGGAATAAAATAGGAAATAATGAAAAATAGTCTGCAAGACTAAAGCCTAAATGCAAAACAAACGTAATCGTATAAAATTAAAAAATACATTTGGATCAGGTCGAGGATTTTTTCGGTCAATTATAGCGGTTATAACATATATATATATATATATATATATATATTGTAGGTACCATTTCCGCCATTCGAAGATCTCTGCCTGCACATTGACATAAGTATACGAAACTTGACCAGTATTATAGGAGAAATTGTTAAAAATGTTGACGATTCTGTTATACGTAGAAAAAAACCATTGCTCAACACCCGAGGGATGGTGTGAGGATCACATCTATACATCACCCCCTCCCTAGAATAACGACCGATCCATCCCGCGGACAGCGTTGTATTACAAATGCCTGAATGTGAATAGATAGCGACAGTGGCGCCCAACCCTATGACTAGAAGTAGCAGTCGCTAAACGTTAAAAATAAGGCGAGAAGAAAAATATTTAATAACAGTTAGTTACTAGGAAACATACTTATATAGGCAGTGTTAGGACTAGAACACAAAAAAATCACCTATATAAAGATAACTACACTTTATATTATCTAAGATGCAGATAAAAGATAATCAAATCAAATTCATCTTCAAAAAAAATAAAAGATCTAAATATTTTATTCAAATAAATCTCAGATAATTATTGATTGAGTATATAAAAATTAATTTTAATTTAATGATTACAAAAATAATAACCTGATTGTGCTTGTATAACATAGTTGTTTTCATCTGAATTTATTACATGTTATTTATCAGAAAACATTAACAAAGAGAATAATATCCAGAAATTTTCGGACAGTTCTGGAAAATGTTTACAAAAAAATTTATCTAGTGAATTTATCTAGGCAAATGAAATATTTAGCTAAAATAAATATTACGAAAACTTATAGTTATTTATATAGATAAAATGAAAAATAAATAATTATCTAGATAAGTCCTAACATGTATATAGGTCACTTTTTTTAAATAGCTTTAACCACTCCAAACCTTGATGTTACCTATATGCCTTGGTACATTAATATTTACTAATATTATAACAGAAAAAACCAATTAAATTTTAAATTTTGGAGGAGAGTGGATGGGTAAAATTATGTCTTGCTACACCTGAAAAATATGTCTCAGACGCTACTGGATAGCAAATATAGCTATATAAATATATTATATATATGTGTAGATTATAACAATGCGTTACCATTACACCACCGTTACAGCAAAGGTGGGCATTAACTAGTCAAAAAGTAAATTTTGTTTTAACTTTTTAACTTAACTAGTTTAATTGACAGTTGAAATGACTTAATATTTCTCAGTTGTTTTAAATAATTTAAATTTAAAATATTTTAACATTTTTTGTTTTTATAGTTTTATTTATAAATATCTATATAAAAATAATACAATACTATAATTAACAATACAAACATTTGTATTATTTTATATAAACTATAAATTACAAATGTATTGTATTAATATTATATGACCTTAAATTGCTATTCGATATAAGATATTATTATTTGTTAAATTATTAATCGAGGTGTATAGAGTTTAAATATTTAATGATCATGTAAAGTAAAATACGTATATACACTGTACATTATGATAAAATCGTTTATTATAATTTAAGAAATTAGAAAGAATGCAGTCACTCGTTCACATACTAAAAGTTAATCTACTTTTTTTCAAACTGAATTAAGTTAATATTTCTTTCTACATTAACTTTTAACTCATCGGGTTAAATTTATGATTTGTTAGCTGTTAACTTCTAACCTGTCGATCTTGCGTTCTCTTGATTTAATTATTTTCATTAACTTGCCCCCACCTTTGCGCCGCAGATATTGAAGAAATCGGCGCCGACGGACGTCGAGCCAGTTGACGGCGTTTACGTGTACGGTCTGCACTTGGACGGGGCCCGGTGGAGCGACCGGAAGTCCGTGCTGAAGGAATCGAAACCGAAACGGCTGTACTACGCCATGCCGTTGATCCACTTGTTGCCGGCGATCAGGTCCGGTGCGCCACCCGTCGCAGCAGTGTACCTGTGTCCGATGTACAAGACGGCCGAGCGGAGGGGCACGCTGTCCACCACCGGGCATTCCACCAACTTCGTGATCGCCGTGTCCGTGCCCATCGACGGGCCGCCCGACCACTGGATTATGAGGGGCGTCGCTCTCCTGTGCCAGTTGTCCCAGTAACAGTGGCACCGTTGACGCCGACGAATTTTTCTGCACTCTACCACGAATGGCGTCCCGCGAGAACACAATAATAAAATATATAAATACCTATAGTATTTGAAGACAAAAAAATATAATACCGTTGTGCAAACGCGTTATGTTTAGATTCCCAGCGGAGCGATGAATGCATTGATTTTACAATAACGTGCGCGCGTGTGTGTGCGTGCATACACAATAAGTAGTCGAAATAATAATTCGATTTTCAATGTAACTCTTCTGGTGCAAAAGTGAATCTAGTTGCGGTGCGTTGAAAAAAATCAAAATTTTAAATTCTATACCAAAAAATATAGAATAGTCTGGTTAAATATATAATAGACTATAGTTAATAGACCATTAGCAACGTCTCGACTGACTTTATTACAAACCTGACGTGTATTATTTTTTAAAACGTTATTAAATGTGTGTGTCAGAGAAAATAACAAAATATTATATAATAAAAGTATCTCTATAAATGTTATAATGTATAAACCAATTTGAAGAAACATAATAATATTATAATATAATATGAATTATAGTAAAAATAAATTTAAAAATACATCATGGCTCTATTCAGAATCTAACATACACTATATCATTATTTTTTTCAACTTGAAATAATACAAATCTAAATTCAAAAATCCAAAAACTTATTAAGAGCTATTATTATTTTCTAAAATGAATGCTTTTTAGATTCTGAGCGTAACGATAAATGTATTAATTGTACAATGATGTGTTTTTTTCTGTCTGTTTACACAATAAGCAGTCGAAATAATAATTCGATTTTCTTCATCGGTATCATTTCTGGTGGGAAATTGAATCTAGTTAAATAGTTTTGAGTGGTCATTTTTGAAAATTCCCAATATTTTTAGAACAAAAATAAGTAAAGAAAAACGGGAATTCTTACGTAAAACCTGTTTTCGACAAAATCTATTTTGTTTTTTTAGTGTAATTAAAAAAAAAACCTTAAATACATGAAATTTTCACAAAATGTTTTACGTTTTCTAAACATAATACAATTTCAAATAGTTTTTGACTCTTTTTGAGCTAATTATAGGCATAAAACATTTTCTGTTTATATTTAATTTTTTTTTATTATTGTCGATAAACATATTTTTGCTCGGTTT
>JACXSJ010000346.1:75795-110860 GCA_014851325.1 Pentalonia nigronervosa
CGTCGTCGGCCCAAACGTTGGCCGTCGTCGGGACCGCGACCGTCTCCGACGGTGGCACCGCTACAGATACAATGTCGTAGAACGACGTGCCGGGCGGACGAAAGTCTTGGGCGAATTTGAACAGTTCGCAAAAGGCCAGTTGGCGGACGACCTCGAACCGGCCCAGCACGTCGCGCCGGTACGCGGCCATCAGACACGCGTTCACCCGGTCCCAACGCGGCAAGGCCGTCAAGTTCCACAGCTGGTACGAGTGGTACCACAGTGGAACACCGTTTCCGGCCCGGCGGTGCACGGCGTCCATGCACTTGGCGAACACGTACTCGTCCCGGTGGCGTCGGCACAAGTCCGCGTCCGTCATGACCGCCGCCGGTGACGACAGCGACGGTCCGCCGTGGGGCGCAGATCCGTCGCCGCCGCCGCAGCTTCCCGCCAGCTGCGCACTGCCCCACAGGAAACCGACAAACTGATAACCGCTCAGACACCAGTTACCCAAGTTACCGCCGCCGCCATAGTCGCTGCTCGTGGACGGGTTCAGCTGATAGGAACGTATCACGAAATCCACGACGTCCAAGTACCTGCCAAACAGACCGAAATGTATGACGCTGCTGACTTCCTAAGTCGTTTGGCAATGTCTTGTAAAAAAAAAATATATGATTTTACGTATATATTTTTTATGCGTGCCGAAATCATAATTATCCGCGGCACCGCTTATTATATGATTCACTAACTCGAATATGTGACAGATTAAATAAATAGTACGATAATTCTGAATTCTGAAAATAAACTTCGAAAATACTAAGTATGAAGGACCAAAATAGACAAGATAGTTCTTAAAATGTTCGATTCTTTATTGAAGTTATACTCAATATTCAAGGGCGCCCATTATGTAGTACAATGGGTGGACAGAACCGAATGGAATTTAAAGTCATACACAGTAATTATGGATTTTCCTATTAGATAGACCAATGGCATAATTGGCGGGTTGCACTTTCGACCCCAAATATAATGCTGGGGCAGCAAAAGTATTAATTTGCAACCCCTGAAATTAAACCAATAAATTCACTAGCCATAACTATAAATACAATAAAATAGAGAACAATTATGAAACAATTACAATTTTAAAATCCTAAATTTCATATTCTAATTTTAAAAGATTAGATAGATATATATGTGATTTAAATAAAAGTCATTTTTGTAGCTAATTTAGTAATAAAAACATAAAATGCTGTTTTTAATAATATGTACCTACCTATAAAAGAAAAATTATACGTAGATTTTTAATGTGTTTTGTAATATATTTTATTTAATATGTTTTAAAACATAAGAATATAATTTTATTAAAACATTATTTGTTTTTATAATGTTGGATGCATGGGGGCAAAACCCCCACGGCTCAGTGCATTTCCTGAGTTATTTTTTCAACCCCTGACGTTATGCCCAAATCGCGCCGTGCGTAGACTCGGTTAAATATATGAATGATAACAACAAATTTGAAGCAAAAAACGATATTTAAACCGGTTAAAATCGATTTACGGTAATTACTATCTATCATACAATCGAATAAGCAACCGGTAAACGCCATTTCTCAAAACGAAAAACCTGGTTACCGTTTTTTGATGAATTTAGACGATTACTAAGGTAAGGTCTATGAGATTGCCTACCTCTAATTTTGGAAACTGTTTTATGTCCTGGTCTAAACGCTAAACTGTATTGTATTATTCATATTGATTATAATTTGTGGGCAATTCGTTTTGCCGCCACAAAATATCGAATGAATGAATAATATCAAGTGGTAACTGTAGTTGAATTTAGCCACAAAGTATAGAGAATTCTGACACTGATTACTTTCGATGATATTCAACTCAAAAGTCAAAAATTATTAAACACATATTAGAATACTTATTTTGATATTTTTTATCCGTTATATCGTTATTCACCTGTCGAAGATCACGGTCACCACGTACCGTTCGTCGGCCCACGTCAAGCGACGCAGCTTGAACAGCGACACCAGGAACGCGCAGAACGACAATTCGTTAGCGGGCCCGTAGGCCATCGCGGCCGGATCGCCGAAGCTCCGTTCCAAGTACGCCGGAAGCATGACGTCCCGATAGTCGGCACAGCCGCGGCCGCCGTACGTCCGGTCAAGCAGGGCTCGTCCGTCGGCCCGCAACTGACCGTGGAAATGGCCGAAACGTTCTGCGGCCGCTTGCGGGTGGTCGTCGTGGTCCGCGGGCCCGCAGCGATTCATGGCCCACTCGCCGATTGCCTGCAACACCGCCTCCGCCCTGTCCACGTTGTCGTCGCGTGGTCGCCGACGCCTCCTCGCCGCCGCCGCCGCCAACGGATACCGCTTGGCCACATCGTTCATGTGCCGGACGAACACCAAAACGTCGGCCCGCGCTTCGCTGCGCTCCCAGTCGAACATGTCGCGCGGTCGGCGCACCCGCTGGCCGACGATCTCCACGGGAAGACTGTCGCCGACCACCGGAACCGGAAACTCGGCGGAGTCTTCGGTGTTATAGGTCTGCATGACGGCGCGCTTTTACGATACGTATAATATCATTGGAACGTTTTAAAGGAATATTAGGCTAACAGTATCGAAAAAAAAAAGCTCCTGCACGGTCGAAGTTCGACTATAATATTATTCTAAAATCACTATTGGTTTTTATTTATAGACTAATATTATAATTTATCGTGACGGCGGTCATTTGGGACACGCAAACACGACGTAATATTATACACGTCAGTTGTTATGATAACCTGTTTTATTCTTTTTTTCTAGCTATACTATAGTTTCAAAAAGTTTTAGTCTAAAACGCCTCACATCAATAATTAGTGTACGGTATCAGATATTATGGAGCTTAGATATTTCAATAAGTAATAGCCAATAGAAGGCACCTAGATGTTTAAATCGAATTTGACAGAAGTATTTTAGATATAGATGATGAGCGTATAGTAATGGGGACTAACATTTTGAGTGGTTTCCCTGCGTTACACTTTTTCAGTCTCCACTCATCTAAATAGGTACAATATTACAACTCGGGAACTATCCGTCCAAAATTCGATATTTATAATAACATAATATTAAAATAATTAATTATCATTTTGATTATTAAAATGCTGTATCTACATAAAATCCGAGCCCTAGTAATAATAATATTGTACCAATGTACATGATTTTTTTTTAATTAAATTATATTTTGTTTTTTCTATTTATTATTTTATTGTCTAAAAACCAGAATAGACTGCAGACATTTACAACAATATAATTTTATATTTTACTAAATTATTTATCTTTAAAATAGCATTTACATAAAATTTTTCATTTTTGTTTTATACGCATCTATTTATTATTTTTGCATTTTAGATTCTGAATGATGTGACGAATGCACTGATTTTACAATGATGTGTATTTAATTTTTGTGTCTGTCGCCATCTTATTAATAATAAATATAAATAAAATCACATTAATTACATTTAGTTGATAACTATTAACGTGTAAATAAATTTAAAGGTTTTGATTTTTAACTCAGTAGAGGTTATATGAGGTTTGTGATTTATATTTTAAAATGTAAAGTTACTTATTAAAACAAGTTTGCCTATAACCTACTACAGGTAAAATGAACCATCAACCAAACTTTAAAAAATATTTTTACATGTATTTTAATTTTAATATTTGTTAATTATTTATTTTTGTTGTGCCCCGGCGTACAGACGACCATCGTGATGGATAAGGACTTTGGATGTTGCGCAATAAACGATTATTAAACAGACGTAATTGTTCAAATGTTTTGTTTTATTAAATGCAATGTAAAATTTTAAACTAATGAAATAAATAAAGTTAGAAGTCCTAGTAACTCAGTTATTCTAAGTCCACAGAATATTATGATTTTAACACGTAGATACTCTAAGTCCGAATACTTAGACCGGTCGGAATTATTCTAAGTGCATTTAATTCCGAAATTAAACTGGCGTGAAGGAGGTGCTCGCTGTAGCCCTGTTTCAGACTCCCTTATATATGGGACACTCCTATCCTATTCGGTGCCTACGTCACTCCGGCAAGATAGTGTTGACCTCCATTTGCTGTCGTATGCGTGCGTACTATGGTTGCAGGAAATGCCATCGTCCCGCACTTCGTCGTGCACGTGCGGATAACCGAACGAATGCGAATGTAGTCATCTCACAATATATACATCATTATCATGATTCCCATTGTTTTATATTATTGTTTTACACGACCATTCAATTTAATTATATAGTCCCAAATATTTAGGTGCTTTTTTTCAGAATTTTTCTGGTCGTCGAGGACCCGCTCGTCTTTAGGTATTCGTACGCCTTCCCAAACACGATTTCCCTTATTTTATTCTCAGAATTTTCTAGATAACTATCTTGTGGTTGGCCTAGCCCTGTCTTTTTCGAAGCGTTTTTGACGGAGTTTATTGGTAGCATATTACATAGATTATGTCAGACGTACACGGTTCCCCCCTTGCCTTCCAGGTAATAGTAAAACAAGTTATGTATCGCCAGGTACAAAACATTTTAAAGAAATATAAAATCAAATGTACTTAGATTTTAGAATAATATTACATTTTATGTATAAAGTGTCAAAACTAAATATACAACAATAAAATAGACTTAATAAACAAATATTTGAATGCCTATTAAGTAATAATTGTAATTACTTATGACCAGTTTTAACAAAAAGTATCATTAGTAAGGCGCGGATTTTTATGTAAATACATTATTTTATTGAATGCCTTTTTCTTAATTTTGATTAAAAAATAAGCACGTTTTATAACACCCTGAATGAAATGAGACTTTTTTGTTTTACATATTTCCACATATTTTAATGTAAATACATATTTCGTATTTTCATACCTATACAATTTTTATTTTTATTAAAATTATTATATTGGAACTTGGAAATTCTGAATTATTATTTTTATTTTTCTAAATAAAAATGAAAATGCTTCAATGGATATTGAATTAACATCTGATATATCCAGTAAATATAGCCCATTCGACATTGACTATTACCGTTTAATTTATTATGGTCTATAGTCTAAACATAACGGCCACAGCAACACAGGGAATCAATGTAAATACATATTTGACACTGCTATTAATTATGTTTATACATAATTTGTTGAATTTAAATTAAACACAAAACAATTTTTTGATTATTTTCATTGTTACACAGTTAAAACTGCGGTTTAATAATATATCATAATTTGCTTTGGTTAGTTCTATTTTGTAATATGCATATTTGTCATCCATTTTATGGTGAAGAAATCATTAAAATAGAATTCATACAAAAAGGTTTTTACTTATGATTATTTTCAAGTTAAATAAACCAATATATTTCTTAGTGATCTCTTGACCTTGGTATATCTACTCTTTATTCCAAGAGGCAGATATGATATACACTTTTATGCTTAATCGTTTGATTTTTTTCTGGACATTTATAAAAACATAGTTTGTCTCTTTATTCTAGATTTCTTATAGTTCTTCTGAATCTAACAGGGAGTCTTAAAAACCACCAACTTAACCTATACCAAAATCAATATTATTTGTATTAATAAAATGACTATCTGTGTTATTAAATTAATATTAATTATTTCTTTAAATTTTGTTTTGAGTGATCTACACCGCATAATTCATTTTTTGTTCAATGTCACATCAATAAAAAATCAAAACAATTTTATAATGTTTGTTTGTATAAGCTCAATAAAGGTTAAAATGAAATATGAGCTCTGCTGTGCATGACAGTTATATAAAGTTTGATTACTTTGTGAAATCAAAATAATTATGTATTCGTGTAAATTATGTAAATAATTATAGTATATATATTTTTTATTTATTATCACTTAATGACTTTTATCTAATTAAGTAATTGAAATATTTATCGTAAATGGAAAACATTATATTTAATTTCTTTTTATATCTAACACTAAATTACATAATTTACATAATTCAATAATTTATAACGTGTACAATAATAAAATAAATTAAATCAAGAAATCTTTTATTTTTTTTTTTTTTGTTTCATATAAATTATTGACATTGAATGTTTTACTTATATAATATGTATGTATATATTTAAAAGTTAAAATAATACAAAAATAAAATATGTAGTTTATCGTTTTCTCCTAAGACTATCATTTTCCCTTCTGTCTTCATTTCTTCGAGATTTTTCATTTTCATTTTTTTTAGATTTGTCAATTTCATTTCTACTATGTCTATCAATTTCTTTTCTTTCTTCATTTCTTCTTGGTTTATCATTTTCCTTTCTCTCTTCATTTTTTCTAGGTTTGTAATTTTCCTTTCTCTCTTCGTTTTTTCTAGATCGGTAATTTTCTTTTTTTTCTTCATTTTTCTTTGATAAAATATTTTCATTTCTATCTTCATTTCTTCTAGATCGGTCATTATCCTTTCTTTCCTCATTTCGTCTTGAAATATCTCTCCTTTCATCGTATTTTTTAAACTTATCATTATTTTCCTTTCTTTCCTCATATTTTCTAGATTTTTCGTTCCTTTCTTCATATTTTCTTGATTTATCATTATCTTTTTTATTTTCATTTCTTCTCCAATTATCATTTTCATTTCTGTCTTCTTTTTGTCTAGTTATATCATTATCTCTTCTTTCTTCATATCTTCTTGGTTTATCTATTTCATTTCTTTTATCATTTTTTTTAAGTTTTTCATTTTCTTTTTTTTCTGCATTTTGTTTAGATTTATTGTCATCTTTTCTTTTTTTATTTTCTACAAAAAAACAAGAAAAAAATATATATTAAACATTAAATATATAAAAGTAGTAAATTTATGATTGTACTCATATATTCATAAAACATCTATCAGGTGATTTATTTAACATAAGACACTCAATATTTTAAAAAGTATTAACATTTTTGAAAATATTTTTCTAACATGGTTTCAAGTTATTACAAATCAATATTTTTTAAAAAAATTATATATTTTTAAAATTGTTTATGTTTTATACTATTTTAAATGATAACATACAGTTTTAATTTCAAATTCCAAAGCAGATTATTTTTTTCAGTATTTCTTCGATATATAAAAATCTAATTTTAAACAAGTAGTCATAAGTATTTAACGTTTAGATAAGCAGAGAAGTAGAGTAACATACCACTCCACTCCACTATATTTTTCAAAACAATTTTTTATAAATTTAAATAGATATAAATTGTTTTGGACACTAATTAAATTTAATATGTCAAACCCTCAAAAATATTTATAATCTATTCTATAATTGTAATAGGTGATTTAACTCTAAGACTATTCAAAAACATAAAAAATAATTTTTCATAAATGCATTATATCTATGCTGCTTATGGGTCAGAGAAAAAACCATACAAAATACTGACAAGCTCTTAAAAATGTTTTCTCTTATTACATTCTTTTTTTATTATACATCCATAATATACCTGAATGTATAATAAAAAAAATATTCTATAATATGCTGTGTAGTATATGAATGTCAAGTTATATAGTTATATAACTATGTTATTGGTGTGTATAAAAATTTAATTGAAATTTAAATTATTTACTAGTATCCTTCAATAGTTTATTCAAAATAATATTGTTTCTTCAATCATTCGACAAATATCAGACCGGATTGCCAGATTAATATAGGTTGAACACATTTTTACGTGTTGCCAAATCTAAATTCACTATATAAAAACATAAAAATACTATGTACTGACTTTTTCTTGTAGTTATTTTAACGTCAACTGAATAAAAAATATAATTCTATAATCGGTTCATTTGATTTATTAGTTAGTTTTATTGTTTACAATAATAATTTTGTGGTTATTATAATAAAAAAATATAAATAAAATAAAGCCAGATTACTGAACATATCAGATTATTGCACTGCTAAATTAGCGAGTCTACTATACATAATTATTATTAAATAAAATAAAATAATCTTAGAATGGTATTGACTGTTAAGAGGCTATCAAAAAGTGCAACTTATACAATGCTCAAGAGATGACATTGTGTACCACATATTCTTTTTACATATATAGCTCAAATTATCTCATGTTTAATTTGTACATGTAGTATATTTATTCAAATGATATAAAGCTTTTACTTAGTTTGCTGTCGTTCTTACTTTTGTTGCTTGAACTATTGCTACTGCTGCTGCTGCTGCTACTATTACTGGAACTACTACTACTGCTACTGCTACTGCTACTACTACTTGAACTACTATCACTGTCACTATCTGATGATTCTGATAGCTGATCAATAATTTTAGCAACAGCAGGCACTTGTTTGGGTTGAACTTTTAAAAAGTCTCTCAATTCATCACTATAACACAGTATAATTGATTGGTTTAATAATATTACTTCGAAAAATATAATTAACATTTAAGAAAATATAAATAAAAAACTTACGTTAAGCCTCCCAAACCAATAGAGGTGAAAAAATTAATAGAAAACCTAGTATTTTTAGGGTTGTCTTTAGGGAAAATTCCTTCAAAAGCTAGTTTTAATTCTCTGAAACAATCAATAATCAACAAGTTCTTTATGAATTAACAATCATTGTACATATAAAATAAATATTAAAATAAATTAAAATAATTTTACTAACGGATTCTGAATTCGAACATTCAACTTATTAAGTCCCATGTGTTCGGCTAATTCTTGAAACAGAATTTTAATATAAATTCTACTAGAAGAAGTTGTTTCGTCTTCATTTAGATGAATTGTGGATAAAACAACCCATGATATAGAGTCTGTAAACAATAAATGTGCAAAGAATCTTGCGACATTTCGTAACTTGTTTGTCTCTAAACGGTGGACAGTTGCATAACTGTCGATAAAAATTTTTTCAAGTGGTTCAATAAACACATTATTTATTTGACAAAATCTCTGAAAACAGTTAAAAAATATAAATTGTTCCAATTGATAACACAAGTAGAACCATAGCTAGAGATTGTCAAGACTGGCCCAAGTCAGAATAAAATATTCCTATGTTATTAAAAATGTATATTTTAATTAGAATATGCTCAAAATAATTATATTATATGTTAAATAATCCATAAATATAGGTTTGTTCAAGATAGATTTTGTCATTCACTAACATGCAATATAAGTATATATTTAGTACACATATATTACAAATGTATATATTATAGTCCATGACAAAATTTGATCACTTATATCAGTGACCAGTCATTAACGTTAGTACCCAAGTTGCTTAGTTATTCTCATTATCTACAGGATAATAATATCAGTTTATTTTAAACCTACAGATTACGTTTAATAATTATAGGTCAGATATCAGAAGAATAATATGGACAACTGGCTAGATGCATAAACAGTGATGTTTTAATTTTATGTCAAGTAAATATTTAAACATAAATTCAAACAGTCGGAAAATTTTATTTTCTAAAAAGATATTTAGATATTTTGCTGTGTCAATATTTAATCTTTTCAGCCCACCACTAATTAATATATAAAAATATTTCATATTTATGTATGTGTGTGTGTATGATTAGGGAGGGAAGTTTAAAAATGTATAAGGGCAGAAATATTTTAGATAACCAGGAGCACTGATGAACCTTGCTATGGTTCTGAATACAAGATTTTAGTTGATAAGCGATAACTATCATAATATATTATAACTATATTTTAATTGAATATTTACTTGTGCTAAAAGGCCAAAAAACTTTTCATAGGTTCTTTGTTCACCACAACAATCCAAAAACATATGACACATTTCTATTTCTTGACCAGGTTTCAATTGCATTTTCATTAATTTATGAGCACATTCCTCATAATCCAATGATGAATGTATTGTTAAGTAAATTGTTTTTCTTAATGATATCATGTTTGTTTCTGTGTTATCTATGATTACTTTACCTTCTCCTTCTAAAAAGTAAATACAAAACTTTAATAAATATTATTAAATTATTTTTGATATAACAAATAAAATTATTATTAATCATTAAAACATACACAGTATTTATTAAAAACCTAAAAAAGTTAATATACTAATTAAGCTCAAACAAACTAGAAACTATTTTAATAATCATTTAAACCTACTTGAATGGTATTCATACTTAGGTAACAAAATAGAAAGTCGTACTAAACCCACAAGAAGCTCTACGGTACTGTTAACTACGTACATTTTATAGTTATATTACTTATTTATAACCTATTAAAATTCCATTTACCCTCAAGATTAAAGGTATTGGTCTACTATGGTCATCTAAAATAAATTATTTTGTATATTTATAAACATATGACATATTGTACATATTTTGTATGTAACCTCAGATTGATAATTTTAACTGGGATCCTCATATATCATCATATTTATCAATGTTGTCAAAGATTAAAACGACTTTAGCTTCTATAAGACAACACACCTGCATATTTTGTCTTTGTCTTACTAACATACAATATAAAAAATGTCTGTTAAGTACAGCTAATTATGTGTTTTTAACTTTAAGAGTCGTCGATTTCAAAGAAAATGATGTTGACACCTATTGAATAGTTAAATCAATTAACTAACTACTTATAATAAACTTCACAAATAAAATACAAAAAAATAAATAATGTTGTGTTCTATCACTGGATGATCTTACTCTTCATGTAAGTCATTGTTGTTTATTTCTATGTATAATGTTGTATAATTTGCTTATAATGCCTTAGAGCATAAATTATGAAAAAAAAAATTTAACAATTATCATTAAATTAAGAACATTATTGTAGGTTTTAGTTTAAATTTAAAATATTAAGCAAGTTATAAAAAATTAAAAATTATTGTAATATTTTTGATTGAAATAATTATAAGTTTATATAACTCATATTTAAATTATAACAATAAAAACTTAACATTTACCCTAGATAATATTCTTACCTTTAAGTTTATTAATAGGTCAATTCACTCTAACATTAAAGCTAATAATACAAACTTGGTTCTGTTGAACCCAAATTTGCTATGTTGTATGTTTGCAAGACGGAAACAACACAAGCAGGTGAGGCGTACTCATAGAAACAGAAAAAATAGAATTGCAACGTTTGTTGGAAATGTGCTATTTTACAATACAGCTTCTCCTGTCTGGAAAAAAACTATGCAAAAACTAAATTTGAAATACACTATGGTTTATACGAAACAACACACTTCAGTAAGACTTCAAAATATTAACAATCAATAATTTCATTCAGACACTAACAAAATCTTTTTACAATTGTTTTTGTTATCAAGTAAAACACAATACTATGAATTAAAACACAAACATCCTTGCAAAAAAAAAAGATTTTGAGATTTTATCAATAAATAAAATAAACCTAAAAAAATAATTCTTGAGTTTAATTTTCTACATACATATATTATAATTTTTAACTTATCATTGGGATAGAAAACTTCTATAAAAAAGTTAAAAATATAATAATTAGGTATAACTCTTAAATTTTAATAAACCACTGACAATAAAACTTAATTAAATAATAATCATTTTAAAAATCTGAAATTGTATTGTATTTTAAATTTAATAACATGTCAACCAATAACTCTTAATTTTAATTGTATAATAACTAAAAAAATATTGCTTCTAATTCTAAACCTTGCCGGCTTATTTTTATTCATAAAACAGAAATAAAGATTATTGAATGTTCAAAATAATATGTACTTATGAAACATAAAATTATAAATTTCAGGAACTCATTCAAAGAAATAACATTTTGATGTTATGTATTTTTAAAAATATTTTTTTTTAATTATATATAACTTATAAAATTTGTAACTTAAACATAATTGATATTACAATTAAAATAAAACAATTAATCTTAGATTAAATAAAAATAAAATTGTACCTTTTTCTTCACCATCTTCTTCGTCATCAACATCATCATCGTCATCATCATCATCATCATCATCATCATTTTCTGAACCGCTTTCATCTTCATTGTCAGACCCTAATATCTCTGCTCTTAATGATTTATAACGTTCTTCATTAGCTTCAAAGTCCGGATCAAATTTATATACATCTAAAAAAAACAACATATTTTAAATAAAAATAAATAATAATTTCAGAACAAATTTATAATTACTGAGAATATCTTGTGGCTCTTTAGCAGAATCTAAAGTTAGTAAATGAGTAAACTGATCCTCTTCAGGTACTAAATCAAGTTGTTCAATTATAGCTGGGTGATCTTTGAATCCATCTTTGCGTATTTGAAACATTACTTCTATCATGTATTGAACCTAAAACATTTTAACACAATATTAAAAAATTACTAAGGCAGCATGCAGTTAAGTGCTCAAATAAACAAATATATGCACTTAAAAAAAAATATGAGCTTATTATTCATTTTTATATCTGTATTTACATGTTTTTACAATGAAAAATAACATTTGTAGTAAGTTTATTTTAAATTTAGATATATATTTTAAGAGTGAACTTTCACAAATACAATAAATTTTATATTTAAATAACAATGGTTTAATTCTTGGTTTTTACATTAAAATTGTATGAAATTTGTTTCATACAAATCTATGTTTATTTTGATAATATTCATCATTTACATTTTAAATTGTATTCTAATAAATAAATACATAATAAATACTTAAACTATGTATTTATATACTTAATAGTAATAAGTAATAACTATTAATTTTTTTTACAAACTGATATTAAAATATCTATATTTATTTACCCTTTTATCGAGTTGCCCATCATGTAATATATTGCGTAACATATCAAAAATGGCGTTCATTCCTTTTTTACTAACTTGACTCATTTTTTGTCCACATTCTTTCAAAAATGCTATAGCTACTTCTATTGAATCATCAGTAGGTGTCTCTACAAATAAAGTTAATAACTCTAAAGCCAATATTTCATGTGCCTAAAATGTAAAATAAAGATAATTAGTAATAATAATTATTGTTTAACACAAAAAAATTAACAGATTAGAACTTACAACACTTTGATTAATCAAATGAGCAATAAATGTTACTGATCCTAAACATTGAGATTTTTCACTTCTACGATATGCTCTTTTAAATTGTACAATACATCTTGTTAACAATAATTCTCCTATGTTTGGAAACTAAAAATATTTTAAAGGAATTGTTATTTAAAAAATTATATTTATAGTGATTTAATATTTTTTAATAAATGAAATTACTTTTGTGTTTATGATGGCCACTAAAGCAGCATACACATGGGTATATGTTGTTGAAGCTAATTGAGCTTGCATAATGGATCGGCATAGTAAACCTCTACCCCGAACAATATTTTCTCGAAGTAAGTCTCTGGTAACTTTACCTATATTGTCCACATTAATCTTGTTGGTTAAACCATGTATTGACTTCTTCAATGCCTCCCAGGCAATTCTTTGATATGCAGCACTAAAATTACCATCAATTATAATTATACAAAATACAAAATGTTATATTATTGTAATTAGATAAATGTTATAAACTAGATTTTTTTAAATATTTTTAGACAACAAATAATTATTAAAAAATAAATGATGTTTATTGCCATTGATAGAAACATTTTTATGATCATATATTGGATTCATATGTTGAATACAATTTTTATTAATTTTTTTGTTTCAACGACATATCATTATGATATTTTATAGTTTGCCATACAATAGTTATTATATGTATTATTACATTTCACACATATTAAATTTTCTTATGTTTAAATTAATCAAATAATGGAATGATATTTATTTATTCAATGAATCTAGGAAAAACAGCCCGTACCAACTAAATACATTATTTTTTTTCTTTTTATTCCTTTTTAATAATTTGTACATACTTTTATAGTTTTATGTCATAATAAAATAAATAGTTCAATAACATTCCTTAACATGTATTACTCTTATTATAAAATACACAAGTATAGCTGCAATCGAAATTTTACTTTATCAATAACTGTCATTTGTTAATTGTACATAATTAAAAAAAAAGGTTAAAAAAAAATTTTAAATAATTATCATTTGTCGACTTGTTGTTTGTAAATAATTAAAAAAAATTTAAAATGTTTGCTTTCTACTGTTGTGGCTAACTGCCATTAGAAAATCTAATATAATTATATCATTATTTTTAATTTGTATACATAAATATTTTAAGCGGTTTTCGATTAATTGTTTTGTACCAAGTTTGTACTTCAATAATCTCCTACATTACATAACGCAAATTTTGCTTGGTCTGCAGCAACATCCATTTTCATTTTTTTCTAATGTATATTTATACCTATATAGTTTAAAATATATATTTGGTGTATTATTTTGTTAAATATTATTATGATATAAAAGTATATAAAAATTATTAAACAAATATTATATATTATAAATGTGATTATAGATATCTATGTCAAAAAAAGTTTTGAAGTTTTATATTGAAACATAGATATATTCTTTAAAAATTTAAAATAATAAAATATACACTATAATAATAAAAGTGTTATGTATTTAGTTGGTATGGAGCTTTTCTTGCTGTATTTTGATATTGGGGATTTTTTTTCCGAATACCTATTCAACATACTTTACAATACCATTAAACCAACATCCCATAATTTAAATTGTGACACAATGGTTGAGAAACACGGGTTAATATATTACAAGCTATAACCACTTACTCATTAGTTAAAGTTATTATGAAAATACAATACATATTGAACAGGTAATATATTAAATACAATTTATTTTCGTTTTTCATAGATTAAATGACTTGATGCTTAGTTTAGACTTAAATAGACAATGCTAATGTATTAATTGCATTCATAAAATAATTGTATTTTATAGTAAAAATGTAATACTATTATAAAGTCAGAAATAAATAAGTAAAAAAAATGATATTGTCTATTTAAATCTAATGCATAAACCCTCTAATCAATATATCTATAGGTAGCACATGTTTGATTTTAATAATTATTTAAAATAGAATAATTAAATGTGACAAACACCTTGATTTATCTGTGATACTTTCTTGCATCATTCTCAATTTTGCTGGTGGGATATAGGCACCTCCAGTTTTAGATGTTAGTAGTTCTACAGTCTTTTTCTGATGTGATGGTATATCATTTATGTCATCCTAAGAAAAAAAATTTATTATTCATATTAATTACAATTATTTTGTTGGTTATATTTACATACGTTTTGTTTTTTATCTTTTTTCGCATATTTGTTCCAATAATTTTCACTATTCTTTTTTTGAGTATCAGCCGTTTCTGTGGAATAGTATCGTTGTCCAATTTTATCATCTTCATCACTGCTTGATTCTTCACCGCTTTCCCGTTCATTAATCCCTGCTATTCCACCTGAATAATATGGTGCCCCAATTTTTTCCTCTTTTTCACTGTCAGCATTTCTAGATCTATTCTCTTTTTCTTGACGATCTCTACTTCTATGACGTCTCCTATCCCTAGATTCATACCGATCGTCAACTCTACGGTTATCCGTTGCAGTACCACCCGAATAGTATGGATCACCGACTTTTAACTCTTTATAATTACGACTACCACCCTTGTCATATTTATCTTTTGTTGATTGACGATCTCGACTAGTGTGTCTTTTTGTTTGTTTTGAATTTATATTATCGTCATCGTCGTCACTGTGGACTCTCTTAGAGTTAATAACTTTACACACTTTACTTTCCATGTTTAAAAAATAAAATATCTAAATATCAAAAAGTTTAGAAATAAAGATAGTAAATAATGGAAAACACAAATAAACAGTAAAGACTAAACTTTAAAAACGAATATCACTATATCAGTCATACAATTCTAAATCAAAAGTAAAAATAATAAACATGAAAACAACATTACGGCATAAGGAGCAGATAACGTACAGGCGGGCCATGGGCATTAGGCACGTAAAAAAAATGTGTTGCAAGACTGGAGTCTGATAGTATCAAAATAACCACAGTTGTGGTAACAACAACAGTGATAACGGAATGATGCGCGCTCATTTCAACCGTTTTCGAATTAAATGGATATTCTCTGATGTATTTTTATAATTATTAAACTATTTATATCAGTTAAAATATTAAATTAAATTGAAGCCCTATAGCCGTTGTAATAATTTGAATAAACTATTACATTACTAAAATTTTAACCTTAATAGAACATGATACTATAATATTATAAATTATAATTATATACAACTATACAAGGTTATTGATAGTGCACCAATCACCAAACATGATCACCTTCTATAATCTCTTTAATAATTCATTTATTAAAATGATGATATTTTTCAAACTATTTAAGAAATGTCTTGTTGGCGATACAAATTTATTTTTCGTTTAAACGGGAACCAACTTGTTTTGTTGTAAATTATTAAGTAAAGGATTTTGTTTTACAAAATACTTATTACTATAAATAAAAAAAACATTCAGTAGTATAATAAAATTATTAATTACTCTTTAATCTAATAAATTCTACTCAAAAATGTCTACCTTATATCCATTTTGTTTTCTTATTATTTCGAGATAATACGATCAGCTATTTACATTATATGCTATTATACTGTGTATTACCTATGTTTGTCAAAACAAGAGAACAACATCTCTGGTACATCATTACAGGAGTAATATATTAATACTTTCATAATTTATCAAGACATACCCATAGACCATAGCAATAAACTAATGAAAAAAATACACAGTAAAAATATATCATTTTGTTAATAAACATAATTTAGAACAAAGATTCTAAATACTTAAGTCAAAAATATTATTGTTATGCATTAACTTATACGTATATCAGTATTACGGTATGTCAGTATTCAGTACCACGTACAGTAAAATAGTATGAATAAAGGTTCGTGGAATAAATAGCTAATTAAGATTAATGAAAATTAAAATTGCATAGTGTATTGAAAATATTTGTATGGTTAGGTAATTTATACCTATTTATACTTTATTTTATATGTAATTGTAAAAAGTATCCCTGCAATTAATAATTTTGGATTAGAATATAATAACTAAAATTGATGGAAGAAAAATTGTTATTTTTCATTAAAATACGCATTTTCGTTAAGAAAATATAATAATAATAATATTATTATATTATATTATATTATATTATATTATATAATTATAATCGTTAAGAATATAATAGTATGATCATTTTATAATAACTTTAATCAATATTTTGTTTCTAATATTTTATATAGGCACATATACACAACTATAAATGAATACTAGTTAAATTTCTACAAATAGCAGTAAGTATACCTACAATAATAATACCGAATAAAAAAAAAATAGTATTTTAATAAGGTAATAAATAAATAAATAAATACTATTATTATAGGTGTCTGTGTTTAAATCATAAATGTTTAACTTAATAAACTACGTTTAAATTCTTCAAATTTAAATCATGATAATTTAATGTAAAATTAGTAATTTAGTGAAAGCAATAATTGTTTATCTATACCTATATTATAATAATATGTTCTATAGTAACTATATTAACTAACACACCTAGACCAAAATGTATGTATCATTCTGCAATAAATATAAAATCTACATTCTCCGCAATGCATGCATTTAAAATAGCTTATGTGTTTCATTGATATTTATAAATTTCAAACTATTATAATTTATATTTTAACTATTATGATTATAAATCATTTATACACATACACACAGATATATTACATGCATATTGCTTAATATGGTTTCCGGGCTTGTATAATAATAATGATAATAGTATAAATACATATTTCGCCAATATATTATGTTCCTATATAATATAAAGTTAGTATTCCATTTCATCCTTTTTTTTATTCTTGTAACAAGATAATGGCAGAATAATGACACAGGACATATAATGGTCTGATTTTTTTTATATAACTACATATATTATTATTCGCACAGAGATCAGAATTCCGTGACCGAATTAGGGGCGAAAACGGCTATGGCAATTTCAAGGAAGACTAGCCGCAGTTATATGCTCTTTGACTTTAATGTCGTACTGCTATTTCAAGCCCCATTTAGTTTCCTTTTTTCAGTTTGCTAATGAGAACCAGATTAATCCCAAGACTGCAGGAGTTCGGTAAATATGCTTAACGATCACACGCACTATTTACACGCGGTTAAAACGAAATTTTATATTCATCGAACGATCGGAAGTGCAGCTTTGTTTAATGAATTAAATAATTCGAGCAAAACTATTAGCATATATTATATTATATATAAATAAATATATAATACGCGCTACAGCTATACATTTATACAACTCAATGTTAATATAACATGAGATCCTCTCGTTACGCCGATGGCGTTAATTTTTCATTACATCGTTGACTTAACGATAATACGTGTGTTAGTATAATTACATTTTTTGCAAAGTAACTTAATTCTTACGAAATTACTCGTACAATGTATAGTTATACAATTATATATTATATATATATGACAATATCATACACTGTAGTATAACTTCATGAAATAACACTAAACCAGAAAATAAATTATTATCTTTATATTATGTGCTATATTATACGCTTTTTATTTTTAAACTCCTGTACATATACACTTCTCGAGTCCTCGAAAAAGAAATCAGTTCAATTATCAGGATTTTATGAAAGGAATTCATACCTACCGGTTTTAAGACATTCCGTATAAATAATTTTCTTAGTGCTTTTTAAAAAATTACTTAATTTACTAATTAGTAACTAGTTATCATTAGCGTGTTAAGTTGTATGTCAAAGAGATAGTTTTTAATAATTTATTTTTAGTTGGTACACGCTAAACATTTTAAATAAAAGTTCTATGCTTAGGCATGCCTTTATAAATATTAATATTTTCTTATTTCATATTATGTAGAATAAATGTTTGCAGTTTATATTTTGGATTATAGTCAATCAAATATCCAAAATTTAAGCATTAATAATTTTACTACATATAAAGTGAAAAAAATTTTATTAGTTTTTTTTAAATATTTTTGTTATTATTTCTGATCCCTCATATAGACTTGTAAGTTATGCTACTTAAAAAAAGTATATTTTATAATATTGTTAAATTGTTGTTCAAAATTGCCTATATAGTATATACAAAACTCGTTAAAAATGGATAAGTAGTGTTCTCTTAAATTCCCAAAACAGAGATAATTCGGTAATATGTCTTTTTTTTTTTTTTAATACTCAACTCATCAATTTAGCTCAAATGTTATCGCCGACCTTTTTTTTTATACATTTTATAAAATGAAAAATATGTTGGTATTATAATAATAATAACAAAAATTCATATTTTGTAGAAAAAATTAATTTACCTCTGAAACCAGAATATTGTCTCCGGTACAACGGTACAAGAGCGTCCACAGATGGGGGAAGGGTGCACTTCGTCACTTTTATAGGAATAGTGGACACTTTTACATAATATATAGACGCATACTAAGTACCAATACTAAATGATGTATAAATATAATTATAATATGATATTGCATACGCGCACACACGGTAACGGGCTCCCGCAAATAATCCGATTGCCATTTAATAAAATATATAATATAATGTACACGCGCGGCCCCTCTTAAAGGTCCGACACGGACGGGCACGTGGTTATTGAGCAGTTGACCGCGCTCCAGCGGTTCTCGGTCGTCCGGAAAATGAACTCTCGGCCTTTTTATCCTACGCGCGCGTCGCTTTTCACACTCGAAGAACGTTATTTATACCTCTATATTTCCGTTTATCTATCTATCTATCTATCTGTACAACCACCGTCCATTCCATTTTATCCTATTTCCCCTCCATGTCGGCGTCACTGTATAATAATATTATGTTTCTTGAAATTTTTGATTTTGTCCCGCATATACGGCGCGTTAACATATTACTATTGTACCTAATAGTCAGTAGTCATAATATGTATAAAATGTGCCCATTATTAATTATAGCAATCGAATGCATTTACATTCGAATAATTTACTTATATAATATCATGTTATAATGTGCGTACCCGCGTATAATAAAGTATTGGACAATAAAAAATTGCACGATTCGATTTTTAAAATAAAATCATACACGCATAGAACATCGAATACAATGGGTTAAGCTTGCTGTTATTTTATATACAACCACTAGGTACCTAATACTATAATAGTATAGGTTGATCGAGAGTTCTTTGAAACGATTTAAAATTTTAAACTCTGTAAATGACAAATCTAAAACAAAAATAAAATAAAAATGAATTCAAAATAATTCTTTATAAATCAAAAAATATATTAGACAAAATATTGTTACAAAAATATTTTTGCGTCTAATATATATTATATTTAAATAAAAAAGTTTTGAACATTAACTAAGTGTTTAGTTATTGTAATTATTGAGTTACCAAATGATGTAAGAATTTTTTTAAATTCTCCCGTAATTTATGTAATTTACAATAAAATTTATACCTAGCCTACCATTAAGTAAGTAGCATATTTTCACAATATTTTCAAAAATTATTCTAACATTACCAATTTCAATTTTTTTGATTGGCTGATACAGAAGACTATAAGAATAGAACTATATTTCTTCTCAAAAAATTGGTACACATCTATCAAATAAAAACATACAATTTTAGGTACCTTGTATATTATAGTATGTATTTTCAATATATTTTTTTACTTTCTGAATAAGTAACAAAAACTATATAAATTATTATCTGTATAATATATGCCAATGAGTATAGTGCGTGCAATACCTTTGTGTTCGCAAATGCCGCAAAATTGTCATTGAATAGCTAAATAGGTGTATACATTAAAATATACATAATATAATATAATATGTATTAGGTAGGTATAAACTAGTAGACCATTAAATATCTGTATATCGAGTTTCTAAACCTGCACATTAATAATTAGGTTTATTACAATTTTTGTATTTATATCATGAAATATAATTTATTCAATATTTAACTATTTTATATTATTGGTTCTGATCTGTCTTAATTAGAAAGAATAGATTTATTATTTAAAAATCAAAATGATATTAATATCTAATAATTATAAATTATTATAATCATAATTTCTGTAAACAAATTCTAGTCTTTATTTTCTTATTAAATTACTTGATACCCCGTAGTAGTGGTGTTGTATTACTAAGAATACGCGTATTACTATTTGTAAGCACAATACATAATATATTATATCAATATTTTCTATAGACACAAATTGCGTTTAAACCCACCCAACCGCCGTGAATAATATAATGAATTAAATCCAATTTTTTGATGTATCGACCAACGACCATATAGCGGTTCGAGAAATTCACTGATTAAATCCTTTTGCGAACGGGGAAAGAAAACGAGAAATTGTTTTGGGATTTAACGGGCAGTCCGTCAGGCAATTACATCCGTGAAGCGTCTGTCGGGAATTGGCCAGAAAATGCGCGTGTATTGGAAACAAATCTATAAACAAACCGACCCATGTATTATAATATGTGCAGTGTTTGGATTTTAGGACGTGTGGGGGTGACGGACAAGTGAGGGGTGAGGGTGAGAGATCCACCTGACGCCCCGGAAGGAAAAAAATTCACTCATTTGTATTCATAAGTGAGGTTTAATTTTTAATTAAAAACCCCTGCTCTCGCAGCATATGTATATACAGATTGTGCGGATGATGGTGACAAAAAAGTGATTCCCCTGCAGCGCCGCTGCGGTATATCGATGACAATTAATAATTAGACCGATTCGGCCCTCTGTATAACGTACCGCCCGGCCGAAAAATGGGCGGGCCCGCTCGTCACACGGTCGTGTGGTGGCGGGAAACGGCTGTGGTGTATGTGTGTGTGTGGAGAGGGGGTGGTGACGGAGCAAAGAAAAACGTCGATGATAAATCACTGCCGCCGCCGACACCGTTTCGTGCGACGGCTCGCATAGTAAGTCGCTGTTGTATGTGTGTGTTTGCGTGATATCTCCCTAATTGACATCTTGGAACCCCAGGTGGGTGCCGATGACGGTGGCGGCCGGTCGGTCCGATGGGCGTGGATGGGTGTAGGTGGTGGTTGAGTATAATGTGGAACGATGAGGCGCGGGGGATAGCGTCGTCGCCCGATTTAACGACGGTGTTGTATTACCCGTCGAAACGCGTGTGTATATAGGTACTGAAACAAGAATAAACCTGAACAGCAAACGAGTGAATTGCACACGACGATACGACGGTTTATGATGGCGAGCATTACGACTCGCGAATGATGATGAGTCGAATATTGTATCACATAATGATATCGCATATTATTCTGTCGTATAGCGGTATTGTAATTAATTATTATTTTGTTATATTCTTATAATTGTCGCGGCAATTATAAATGTAAAAACATTTTGAGTTAAAAATATGATTACTCTCAAAAACGTAACGATGACCAAATAATAAATCGATGGAGAACAGCGAAAAAGCCATGATTTAGGTTTACAGAATACTGTTACGAATCAGTTAAAATCTCGATTTCGTCGGTGGTGTGGGTCTTACAAATAATTTCTCTTTACACCATCACTAGGTGTACACACTGAATGAACCATCTTGTTATATCACCAATTTCGGTTTGACCATATTATATGGAAACGGAAAATCTCTATGTATAATATATAAACATCACTACTTTGACATCATGTCGAATGATATATACGTGATTGTACATGGTGCAATATATACGCTGAATATAATATATTACTAGCTGTATTACCCGACTCTGTTTAGGTTGAAATTATTAATCTATCAATCGTTGAATCTATCTATCTATCGAATCTAACTATTCGTCGTTTTCTGTCATAATAATTATTATAATACAATCTCTTCAGTCAAAATAGGCTCGTCCGTTTCGAAGCCTTTTCCGGAAAATCGACAGCAGACAGCCAAATATATCTGTGCATACTTCATACAATATTACATTTAATCGTGCGCATTTAAAAATTATTAAATTTGAATACTTTGAATTGGTGATACGCAAGATAAATAAATAAAAATAATAATAATAATAAACAAAAAAAGGTGGATAAGTGGGTACCGCTTTGTTGTACAGTATGTATCGAGTGGATTATTTTCATGAATGTGTTAAATTTGAATTCAATGATATAAATCATTGTGTACGAAAAACAATTATGAGCGAAGACGATCTATCAGTCTATATTACTAAGTGTATTCTATCATATTATTGCTATTAAAGTAATTCTTTTTACTATCAATAATACAATATGTTGAATTAATTTTTGCAGAAAACGAGAATTTAAGAATGTCATTGAATGTATAAAATATAATAATATACATAAAGTTTCAATCCCCAACAAAAAATATTTTTGAATTACAACGAATTAACTAACATTGTTATTCTTCATTTAAATATCTAATTTCGTCCAAATTTGAACTTGAAATTTCTATAAAAATCAACCATTGAATTGAATTAGAATTATATGCTGGTTATTATTGTTATCAAATAAAAAAACGATTTAACAAAAATTAAAAATTATTTTTTTCTTACGAAATTTGACAAGAAAATATCGAAATCCTGTATTCACAACACACAAAAAGCTTATATTCAAATAGGATTAAGGTAAACACACATGTCATTGCCAGATGCCAGTTGCACAATACACGACTATTATACATATTATATTTTTAATACTATTACATTTTAGAAATAACTATTGTTTTATAAGGTCGAGTGAAAAAAGGATATTGATTACAAGCAAAAACGTATTTATCGATATTTATTTTCAGATGCTGAACATTTAAAACGATTGTAAAAAAAGTCTATATATTTAGAAAATTACACAATGTATAGAATACTAATAATAAAATTTGGTGAAAATTTAAAGTATATATCTACAATGATTAATTGTTTTTTAATTATACAACAAAATAAGAAAACCTATTTTTTCGAAATCTGGTATTTGCGTAATAATATTCTCGTTTTTCTTTACATTGTTTTGGTTTTTTTCCTAATTATTAAGAAAAGTACTTAGAAGTCTACATTTTATGCCTCAAACATACCGACTAGATACAATTTTCAGTCAGAAATCACCCTCAATATTGAAGATAGGAGCATTTGTCTACTGTAAAACGTGTACACATTATTGCACAACATTTATCGCTCCGCTTAGCATATAAAATACGTATATCACCCATTATAAAAGTAAAAAACGAATGAGTACGTAACAGTAGAATGTAAAACGAAACACAAAGTTGAAATATTTTAATATGATAGCGGTATACCTCTGCGTGGGTATACTGGTAATAATAGTATTAAAAATGGTCTTCAGAAAAATAAACTGGCCTTAAATCCAGCTGACGCAAGCCGAATAGAATAATAACGTAGAAACAACGCCACCGCCGCCGCGTACTCGCTGGCTAGTAAAAAATACGTGTCGTCTAGGTGATGTTTTAATTTATCGGAAACGGTTTAGGTCGAAATCTAAAAAACATTCACTTCCAATTTAGACACCAAAGGCCGAACAGTCACTGTAATATTTCATTAAATCTAATTAACATTCTACGCTAATACGAGATGGCTTCATCGATCGTCAGTCAGACAAAGAAACAAACAACACCGTTTCAAAAGTCGTAGAGAACAATATCTCTACCACACTTTACGAGCTCGTGGAATCAAAACTAAACGAACTTGACAACCACAACTATGAAGATCCATCCACAGAGGAGTTGCGGATGTTATTAAATTTGGTACATATGTTAGACAATTTGAATGCGCCAATGTTCGCGGGTGGCGTTGCGCCGCCATATCCGAATCCTTCGCCAATCAATACATCCAACAGCGGATCGGTAGTGGACGACGGAAACATACCGGCACCACTCGGGGACCAAGGAAACGACGAGAACGTCGTCGTCATTCAAAACGACTTAAAGCAAAATGTCCTTACAATGCCGGTCAGGGGAATTAAAGTTAGGAAGGCGTTCGGAGAACTGGTCGGTTGGCTCGACCCGGAAGTAACCGCAACAGTGGCCGGAGCACCTCCACACCAACCGTCAAGAGCCACGGGATTTGTGGCATCGGTGTGGAGTATGGCTAGGACAGCCGGACGAGCACTGTTTGTGCGGTTGCTATCGGAGGGTATGAGCGTGCGTAGTTCTCCACGCGTTCCCTCCGCGACCGAAGGCGTCATGAGACGGGCGACGGCAAAGGTGGGAGAATAAAGCAGTGCGTGATGTGTGTACTTTTGGGGTGTAGGCGGTAAGTCGCCTTTACAGGTTATCCGGCCGCCGGCGGTGGTGCGACGGGCTTGGCGGGTGTCGCGCACTCGACGTCCCGCGAAGTCACGCGAGACTTTCTGGCGGCGCGGCGGACGCCTGGCCGTCTCGGTCGCGAGTGGACGACGAAGGCGACGAAGGGGGCTATGGCAGTGGTACCAGCGTCTCGACGACTGCTACATCGGTGCCGCACGGAGGCGACCAGTTACGGCGGCGACGGAGACCGCAGGGCACGGCGCGTGAGTGGAGGACCTATAATAGGTGCAGGAACGAGGAGCTAGGACGTCAGTAACGCCGGGCCCGTGGAAACAAAAAGTTTCAGGGTATGGCGGTGCGCGACTCCTCAGCGTGGCCACCGGCCGCAGAGGCTCGCTTCCGTGATCGCCGCCGATTCCGCAGCACCGTAATTATAGTAGTCTTTGCTCGCTCCGTGCTTTGGTCGCCGTTGTGGCCGTCGCGAAAGTCGTTTTCGGCACCAGCAGCACCGTCGGGCGTACGACATCGTTCTGATGTAGCCTTCCGGCGTCATCCCATGGTCGCTCCCACGGCCGTAGCGGTCGGGCCTCGCTCACCGTCATGGTCGTCATTGCGCTCTCGAGCAAACGCGCCCGCTACGCTCGTCCATCCCGCAGGACCGGTCGGAGAATTCTGTATAGGTGACCAGTAGCCTTAGACTGTTCAACTATTTACATCCAATACACCATCACGTACCCCCACCTTTGTCTATGTACCTCGTCGGATGCTTTTTTTTTTATTATTTATTTATTATTACTTATTTTTTTTTGTGTTTCCAAATTATTGTACTATTATTTTTTGTACGTTTTCGGCTTTTCGCTCTTTTTGAGCAACTTTTTTTCTTGCATCGTTATATTGTTATTTTTGTATGTTTTCGGATTTTCACTCTTTTTGTGTAACTTTTTTTCTGAACTGTCATACTATTATTTTTTGCATGTTTTCAAACATTTTGAGAAACTTTCCTGTTGTGCACATTTATTTTTATAGTTTGTATAAAATTTATAAATAAAAATTGATTATAATATTATTGTCATTATTTATTTTGTACAAGTATGTATGGAATAACCAATAAAATTATTTTGTTTAAACCCAATACAAATATCTGTTGAAAAAAATCGAAGCATTATTTCGATTATTTATCGTGTTCACAAACAGGAAAAAAGGTGGGGTGTCACTGTAATCGGATGTGTTAAATTTGAATTCAATGATATAAAATCATGATTGTATGGTTGTTCATTTGCAAAAAACATTGCATTAGAAAATTTAATTAAAATATAATAATATACTTTAAAAGTTTCAAGTACCCACGAAAAATATTTTTAAATTATAATGAAATAAATAACATTGTTTTAAATTTTGTTTCAATCCTTAGCTATAAAAACTAATTATTTTTTATAATTTTAACTACAAAATAATTTGCAAACATTCTAGATTTTGATGAATTTGGTCAAAACTTGAACTTTAAATGCTTATAAATAAAAAGTGTGCATTTTAATCTTAAATATTTTATAGAATAAACGTATAAATTTATATAGGCTTACCCTAGAACAGTCGAAATAAAGTTAACAGTGTGAAAAGGAAGGTTTTTCCATATAAATCCCCACCGCCTATATTTATATAAAATTTCCACGAAAAAAAAAAATCATATCCAAACATATTAACTATTTAATTTTCTGTAAACAGTGACAATCCTATAAATAAAAAAAAAAATGTTTTTGATTTTTGTAAGCTAAGACAAAATTCACGCGTGAGTACACATTTAGGGGTTGAATCCCGGGATGAAAAGTAGTTTGTAACCTTCATAAAATTATAATGGTAGGCACATAGAAAAACATAGAAAAATATTCGTCGAAATTAGATTGCATGTTTAAATGAAATCCTGCACAAAAGGTTTATTTACAGTTATTTATATATTGGTTTAGTTGTAGGTCGTATATAGGTACTTTTATACCGGTATTATAATATGTAAAAGACAGTTCGCGTATTTATATATTTAGTGAGGTACTCGAGGGTTGAGAGTTTGGAGAAACTGTGGTCGAATCGCCCAAGGAATACACAAACTATAAACTTAATATTTATATACATATATATGTGAGCGTGCGCATCATGTGGTATATACCTACCGCTCGAGGGATGGCATTAAATAAGAAATCGGAGAGTCAGCGGTGGGGGCGGTGGCCGATAAGGGCGCGTTTTGGCGGAAGGGTGTCGGCGGTGTGTATTACCTATATTATATTATATATATCGTACAATGTGTATATAGGCGTGTACGCCGCGAGCGGCGGCTGCGGAGAGTTGTCGTTTGGTCCAACGGGTTTTATCTCGCACGGCGCCGGCTGAAAGTTATGCGCTCCGGTGTTCGCGGAGACAGGGCGCAATTGTAATGAGCGGCTAACGGACATTAAGATAAACGCGCTATTAGCGGCGCGCCCGGAAGAAAGTTAATCTCGGCCGGAGTCGACATCCGCGCGCAGTGCAACGGCGTACATGTATATTATAGCCTCCCCGCACCGGAAACCGCTCGGGTCTTAATTACTTTTAAAGACAAATTAGCCGACTTGACGGTTTTGTTTATTGCCGGTTCGCGCCGGGCCGCCGATTGTAAATTTAATGCGTCTTCCGCCTCTCAACCGCCGCACTGCTGCTCTCCGCGAACGGCGCTGCAGGTACCATAGTATTTTATACCTATATATACCGCGTATACCGCCAGGTCGCTGCAGCAAGTTACGGAGCGGGCGCACACGATACAAATTTATACCGCGGTATAGGTATATATAATATCCGCGGTATATATATATATATATATATATACGGTTGCAGTGATGTACGGCGGCGGCGGAGTGACAATAAGACTTATGCGAGTGGTCGACTGCGGAGATGACCGACGATATAAAATCTCACAGAGAATTTCGGCTATTCGTGCGACAAAATAATATAATACATACAACTTAACGACTTATAAGTATACTTATATATATATATTATTATTATTATTATTATTATTATGGTAACCGTCGTGCTGCGGACAGCGGACAAACCATCGCTTACGACCGACCGCAGCAGTATAGGTATATTATAGAGCGTAAAATGTATAATATGCGACGCATCGCTGTGTAATTGATATAGTCATTGTGCTTTCGAGACAAAAGTCTGCAGCAGTCGACTTTGTCGCATTATATTATATTCTGCAGGAAATCCGTTTATATTACGACATCGGACTGCACAGTATTGCTATAATATACCTATCTGATGCTCAACACACCACATATCAGCTATAATATATCAATAATTATTATTATTACTATTGATTATATAGTTTTTACTGCTAGGTCATTAGCCACCGTTTACATTAATAATTAATGTTAATTATTCGCTTGACTATATATTAAAGTGGTATTATAATATACAGAGTTCGCATAGAATATATTTTATTCTTAAGCTATTTACGCGATGTTTCATCTTATTTTTAAATGTTAGTATCGATACCGATAGTTTTGAAAAAGTCGTGGATTAGGTGAGTGTTTCGTTCCTCGAGTGCTTCTTCCATGGCTGAAGGATGGTTAAGAATATTGCAGTTGCGAATAACGAGCAATGATATGTAAAAATATAGGGCTGACGGTATTTTCAGTATACTGGTAATTACCGGTATTTGAAAAATACCAATATCCGGTATTTTCGGTATTTCAGAATACCGGTATACCGTGATTCGATAATTACTGTTTTTACCGAAAATACCATATACCTACATTTATTATTAATTACTTTTATATAATCATAATGACATAATACATTATATAATAATGTAATTTTTGTTAAGCCGGTACTGGTCTTTTGATGAGTTTGATGTATTGGATTAGGAAAAATCTGTTTTGGGTGTAGTGTATACAACTTTACTGTAAACATGTTGAAAACTTCTGATCTAGAATACTAAACCTGATTGTAGAAGTAGAACGGTTCTACTAGAACCTTTGTTTATTTTTCTAGAAACTCCTCCCTCCCCTTTTCATAGTATTATAATATATTTTAAAATTTTTAAACAATAATGATTAATAAATAATTACAAACATGATTTTTAAAATAAATGTTAAAGTTAAATTTTCCTAGAGTGGAAACTTAGAAACACTTATAAATTCACCAAGATTTGATAAGTACCGAAGTACGGTATTTTCAGTAGTTACGGAGGTACTATATTTTCGGTAATTACCGTATAACCGATAATACTGTAGATACCGGTAGTAAACAAATACCAACAGCCCTACAATAATATATATATATATATATATATATGTGTGTGTGTGTGTGTTATTGTGAGGGGTTTGTCACATTGGCTACAGTAGTGTTGTTTTTTGTGTTTTATTATTATTATTATTATTATATATATATATATAATGTGTATGTAAGGTTGGTATGTCAGATTTTTGCTCTTGTAGTTTAATGTTTGCATGACAAGAAGTATTATGTTAAGTATGCTATTTATTTATATAGTATTTTTTATTTCTTTGAGCTTATTAGTAATTAGTATTTCTTCCCACATCTTGGCAGTGTGCATATTTATATATTTTTTGTCTTGATACGGAAGTGTGGTTATGTGGTCGTGGATACAGGATAAGTGATTGCCTTGTTTGTTAATGTGTCGACTTTATCATTGTCTGTAATGCCCATATAGGAAGGAATCCACATTTAAATTCGATTGTTTTTTTAGTCGTGGTATAATTATTGTTCGTTGTATATTTGTAAGACTATCTCGTTTGAGGAATTGTGTAATTCAATACTACAGCTAATAGAAGGGTACTCAAAGAATCTCTGGTGATGAGGATTTTAATGTCCGTAGTTGTCTTGGAATCAATAAGTGGTTCTTTGATGACATGTGTCTCTGCAGTGAAGATGCTTGGAAGCAGTTTGAAGAATTTTGATGTCACATTATATTATTGAACTATATTAAAATATGATTATTGAAAATATTATATAACCAATTTCATGTTTACTTGTTACATGCATGCAGTCATATGATACGTTATTAGTGTTATATTGAATACGTAAATAATACAGGCTAAAAAATCGATGAAAATATTTTAACTATAGTTAACAAAAAGCTACACGCTTAATTTGTATACTATATTACTATAGCTATTATCATTGAGTAAACAGTAATTTATGCACTCAATGCTGTTATGTAAAACATGTTCGTTCTCGCTCTATGCAAGCAGTTTCTCGTTTAGTAATCGTAGAAACAAAATTATTGCAGAATATGTAAGAAAAAAATATTACTATTGTGTAAAAGCGTTGAGTATATATTTTTTATTAGTTAAATATTATTTTACAAAACGAGATTTCTAAAAATAAACCTTGCGGTGGGAGATTTTGTAGTTAACATCGATTATTATTAAATAGGAAAATTTAGTTTTCATTATATTTTGTTATCCATCAAAACAAACAAAAAACAAAATATTAAAGTATACAAATTATATATAAATATATATTTTAGATTCTGAGCGTAACCATAAATGTATTAATTTTACAATGATGTGTTTTTTTTTCTGTCTGTTTACACAATAAGTAGTCGAAATAATAATTCGATTTTCTTCATCGGTATCATTTCTGGGGGGAAATTGAATCTAGTTAAATAGTTTTGAGTGGTCATTTTTGAAAATTCCCAATAGTTTTAGAACAAAAATAAGTAAAGAAAAACGGGAATTCTTACGTAAAACCTGTTTTCGACAAAATCTATTTTGTTTTTTTAACGTAATTAAAAAAAAAAACCTTAAATACATGAAATTTTCACAAAATGTTTTACGTTTTCTAAACATAATACAATTTCAAATAGTTTTTGACTCTTTTTGAGCTAATTATAGGCATAAAACATTTTCTGTTTATATTTAATTTTTTTTTATTATTGTCGATAAACATATTTTTGCTCGGTTCTACAGAACGTAAATTTGCCATGTGAGTCAAAGAGAGGAAACAAATGACGCACTAACATCTTCTTAATAAAATATAAAAAAAAACCAAAACAAAAATTCATAAAAATCGTCATTCGTATTCATCGGCCACGCAATATAATGTTAATCCTTCGTCCTCGACCGTTTCAAAGTCTCCCGTTCCCTCGTCCTCCATTTCACCATCTTCCGTTTCACCGTATTCGATAATTCTTCTTTCGTTTTCTTCGTCATCGTCGTCGTCGTCGGCCCAAACGTTGGCCGTCGTCGGGACCGCGACCGTCTCCGACGGTGGCACCGCTACAGATACAATGTCGTAGAACGACGTGCCGGGCGGACGAAAGTCTTGGGCGAATTTGAACAGTTCGCAAAAGGCCAGTTGGCGGACGACCTCGAACCGGCCCAGCACGTCGCGCCGGTACGCGGCCATCAGACACGCATTCACCCGGTCTTAAAACAAATTTTTTTGTAAGTATTTAATTGTGCAACCAAAAAATCTAAAAACTATATTAAAAAAATTAATTTGTAGACATTTTAAGTTCAAATTTAAACGAAATTAGATATTTAAATGAAGAATAAAGATGTTATTTATTTCGTTGTAATTTAAAAATATTTTTCGTGGGGTTGAAACTTTATGTATATTATTATATTTTATACACTCAATGACATTCTCAAATTCTCGTTTTCTGCAAAAATTAATTCAACCTATTGTATTATTGATAGTAAAAAGAATTATTTTAATAGCAATAATATCATAGAATGCACTTAGTTATGTAGGTTAACAGATCGTCTTCGCTCAGAATCGTTTTTCGTATACAATGGTTTTATATCATTGAATTCAAATTTACTAAACACATAACATTGACCTCACTTCACACCCACTGTACAGCAGCGCGGTATCCACTTGCCAATCTTTTTTTTTTTTTTAAATTATTATATTGTTATTATCCTCAATTAGACATTAATATTGCCTATATCAACCTCCTTAAAACAGGTGTGAAGCATATTTGAATTTTATTAAGTACATTTATTAGAATGAGTACCTTAACACATTTGGTGATACAATTAATAATTTAGAATTAATATACTTTACCTTACTATTCTTTTTATTTTAAAACAAAAATAGTATATAAATATCAATGTAGTATAATAAATAATAATGTAATCAATTATAAATCAATAACTTGAATAATATATAGATTGATATAAAAAATTACATTTTTTATTATAATATTAATTTTTATGTTGCAAATCAAAAAATATTACAATTATGTGTGTATACAAATACAATTAATATTTTAACATTGGCTATGATTTAAATTTTCGTGAAGACATGCAAGTATCTTTTTTTAATATTTTAAAAGTACATCACAATCACTATACTGAATGTACTACAAAATTTTCTGTTCTTATTATAATAAAAATATTATTTATGCACTCGAGAGAACGAAAAACGATTAATTTTATATTGAGTTATCTAGAGCAAAACGCTACTAAGTGTAATTACAGTTTCAATGGGGAGTTCAATGTACAAGTAGTTCAAAATAGCGATTTTAGACATAATAAGACTCACTATATTTGAAATACTTTTGTAGTATTTTTAAATACTTTATTTGGATTACTATTTTTTATAAGTATTCGAGTAGATATTCATTCGAAATAATTTTAAAAAATATTTTTCCCTAAGTCTGTTACTAGGTTTCTATAGGCTACTCATAATAATTGCTTGGATTTGAGGCCTTTTCTAAATATAATAATATTATATTACAATTTTTCAGGAATCACAATGTACGCACCTACTCACATATGTACGGATCAAATAAATCTTCATTTGATACGCCTGCAGTATCCAAGTTCTGTGTGCAATGGACACACAAGACGATTAAATCGTTGAAAATATAATCAAAGGAAATAATAAATAATAAATATTAACGGTTAACACAACAAGTTAAAAATAGAGTAAGGAATTAGAATATTCAATTTCATTCATCGCAGATAATAAAATAAAGAAAACTTATAAAACAAATGAAGATGTGGCTTTTTACAATTTACATAATATGATGAATTTTTAGGTACCTACTGCTGTTATTGTTTTCATATCATTTTATGAATTACAAAAATATTATTACTTACTGCTTATTCACATCTAGTATAAGAGATTTTACGTGTATGCTTCGAAATAAATACAATTTTAAATTTATGTTATACAGCAAAGCAATTTCATTTTTCAAATTGTATATACTTGGCAACCTGTGTAATTCATATTATTACTTATTTGATATATTATACTTAGTCTGTGCAATATTCGCTGTGATTAACTATGCTAAGTAATAAAATAGGTAATCGTACAATTTTTTTTTTTTTTTTGATGAAAGTTAATTTTGTATCTACTTATAGCACCATTCATAAAATATAAATATACTTATGCTCAATATTATATTATAGTAGGCTAATAGACATTATAATACTTTAGTAAATAATAATTGGGGGTTTATTTGGTTTTTATATAATAAAAAGATCGTATAATATGATCTATTTTCGTACCTATATATAATTATTCCAACTTTTCCCTATAATGTTTTAAGCCATTCGTCGTATTTGTATGTGATTGGCAACAATTATAAAAAAACATTCGTTGATACTTGACTACTATTTACCTAATATCGCATTTGTGTAATTTCCCATGGTTAAGGAACTTAAAAGATTACCAGTCAGTTAAAATAAATTAATGCTCATTTAAAATATTTATATATTAAAAAAAAAAAACATTTCAACGATAAAGTTACTCTTTAAACAGAATTTGACCAATGACGGTGAAAAACATCTACCAAAAGAGGAAATTGCGTAAATCTGCCCTTGGGTATAATTTATATCTCCATATTGTATGGGAGCTATAATATAATATACTTAGCTACAAAACGATATGCGTTATTTCGAACTGACCAGCAATTACAAAGGTATTAATAATAAGATTTCCTGTAGTAGGTAATTGATTTTTTTCTTTTGGAAACAACGATAACCAATCGATAAAAAAAAACAATAGCTCAAAATACTTCCAACATTAGTCACAAAAGATCCGTTTCCAATTAGTGACTACCTATATATTATATCTAAACATATATGCCTGTAGAGATTATGTACGTTTATTACATTGTGTATGGTTCTAGGCCGGCTGTTTTTAGCACTAATAATGTGTCACCCTAAATAACATAATATGTATATACATAATATATCGTAGTGATGTCGACGACAGACAATTAAATCCTCAGAAAATAAACCGGAGCACAATCACTCTATTGTCCGCCATAACATGGTTAAAAAACAATTTTCCGCACGGCCGGGTATTGATTTTTTCCCTCTTTTTTTTTTTTTACTATGGATGAATCGTCTCCAAACAGTCCAAACCGATTAGAACCGTTTGACGATTCACACTCACGGTCTAATGTAAAACGTTTCGTAATGATTGTTAATTAAGCGAATATCGTTAGAAATGACCGCCAAAGGTATAATATTATAGGCCATACATATGCCGCCTGTGCTGCAACAATTAGATAAGCAATATCCCAAAGAGAAGAAATAAGTGGAGGGAAAAAACACATGTAAAGGACCCGTGAAAACCTCATCAATCATCATTATTATTTCATCGGAACCTAACGATTTTCCTACTGTATATCGCTTTAAATATAATATGAAAAAATATAACAGACGATAGAACGAACAGTGTTTAAATTTAGATTAACGAGTGTAAGCTACTATGCGCCAAACTACACAAAATCGATATTAAGTTATAAATTATTTTTAAAAATTCAATAAAGTGAATTTTTAGAAAAACAATATTGAACAAGAAAATTACTTTTCAATTATTAACAACAGTTATTTCAATGTGATGCAGCGTCATCTATAATATGTTAGTACTGACAGTGCCGGATCTAGGGGGGGG
>JACXSJ010000347.1:2498-65523 GCA_014851325.1 Pentalonia nigronervosa
CAATCATAATATCTTTTATGTTTTACACATTTTGTTTTGTTTTTAAGCTGGAAATGAATCTTGCCCACAACCTCAAACATCAGAACATTTGGCTGCTATAGAAATCATGAAGCTAAACAATGTAATTATCTTGCAAAACAAGATTGATTTAGTGAAAGAAGGTCAAGCCAAAGAACAGCAGGAACAGATACAAAAGTTTGTTCAGGGAACCGTAGCTGAAGGTGCACCTATTATACCTATATCAGCTCAGCTCAAATACAACATGGAAGTATTATGTGAATATATTTACAAAAAAATCCCAATTCCTGAAAGAGACTTCACATCACCTCCACGCCTAATTGTTGTTCGATCATTTGATGTCAATAAACCTGGTTGTGAGGTGGATGATCTTAAAGGAGGAGTTGCTGGTGGTAGTATTCTACGTGGTGTTTTAAAAGTTGGTATGGAAATTGAAGTACGTCCTGGGTTAGTATCTAAAGACAGTGAAGGTAAATTAACTTGTCAGCCAATTTTCTCACGTATTGTGTCCTTGTACACGGAACAAAACGAATTGAACTTTGCTGTTCCTGGAGGACTTATTGGTGTTGGGACAAAAATTGAACCTACATTATGCAGGGCTGATCGTCTTGTTGGACAAGTATTAGGAGCTGTTGGAGCATTACCAGATATATTTATTGAGCTAGAAGTTTCATACTATTTGCTTAAGCGATTATTAGGTGTACGTACAGAAGGAGATAAAAAAGCAGCTAAGGTATTTTAAAATATATGTTAAAGATTTTAAACACCAAGCCTAATAATTTATTTTTATTTATCAGGTTCAACGATTATCAAAAAATGAAGTGCTGTTGTTAAATATTGGATCTCTGTCCACTGGTGGAAGAGTGTTAGCTACAAAAGCTGATTTAGCTAAAATCAGTTTAACAACTCCAGTATGTACAGAAATCGGGGAAAAGATTTCACTTAGTCGTCGAGTTGAAAAACATTGGAGGTAAATACAATTTTCAATGACATACATTTTAATAATGTCAACTGATCAATTGTTTAATTATAATGTTGGCTGTTTAAATGTTTGATCTACAGCTATATATATATGTTTTAAATTATTGCAGGCTTATTGGATGGGGTTTAATTCGTGGCGGAGAAACAATACAGCCTTCCAAACCACAAACAGGCTAAAAATGTGAATGATTACTATTTTACATAATGTGTATTTATTGCATTATTTACTTCAATAAAGAAGATACAAATAGTACTCAATTCATTTTTAAATATTCTATAGAATTTCTTCATGGCAAGACTACATTAAAAAAACATTCAACTACGAGGATGTCAGTGCACTGTGTTGCATTTGTTTCCTTTCTCTAACCCAAGGACAATTTACCAAATTGAGTTACTCTGAACCAATCTTATGTTGTTAGCTTTATTTTTAAGTGAATTGACCTATTATCTAACTTAAAGTTAAGAACATTATATATGTTTGTACTTTAGATTTTTTTTTATAATATTTCAATGTTTCTGCGATATATTACCATGTTTTAATTGCAATATTTTATATGCTTATGAAGTCGCAACTTTTAAAATAAAAATTGGAATATTGTAAAAAAAAATCCATCTTAAAAAGATAGATAATATTTTACACTAAAATGTTGTATTGGTTTCTGTAAGCAAATTGGATCTAATTAGTAATTGAAGAGTCAAAAATTAAAACCTTTTCAAACTTTTAAAAAATATTTTTCTAAGTAACTTTTTTTTAAATTTTAAACTAAAAAATAATTTGCAAACTTTTGTGATTTTAGGAAAATTTGAAATTCAAATGCTTATTAAAAAAAATTTTGCCTTGCTTATGTATTTTAAATAATTTTAAACTGCTATTATAAAAACTACAGGAACCTTGTATTAAATTTTTGCTGTCAAGAGCACCGGGTGCTTGAATCGACAATAAGGCGACTGAATAATTACTATTGGGTAATTGAGCGGGTCACGGTTAGGTATAAAAACCAAATATGATAGTTGTTGACTAAAGTCAGTAGTTTACTTTTACTATTTTAAAACAGTTTATTGTTAATAACAAATATTACATCATTATAGAAAAATTCAAGTTTTCACAGTATTAATCATTGATAATGATACACATGCCATTAGTCATAAAATAATACACCATACAAACAAATAAAATATAGTGAATAATAAAAATAAAAAATATAATTAAATCAAATGTTAAATCTTGAATAATCATAATAGTTAATTATAATTATTTACAGTTAAAGGAAAACCAATCACCATCTCTGGTTTGCTTTTTTTGTTTTACACAATCCATGTGAAATCAGTGAAGGCAACAATCGCAACGAATATATGAAGTTTTACTTACATTTTTTATGCATTAGGACAGATCCATTTCATTTTTTTTTTTTTTTTTTGTATCAATAATTGAAGTAATAGAAGTCCAAGCATCTTTTTCAAAAAAGTTTTTAACCAAAATTATCTCTACATCACTTAGTATTGCAGAATTTATATCACAAGTATTTTTAAATAACCTTTCCTGATTAAATAATTATATTTCCTAACTTTATTCAAAATTAAATTTTTTGTTAACTAATGAATAATTAAATTTTCCTGTTCAATACTGGTTAGGTTTTTGAAAGCTTAGGTATAGATCTTCTAAGGAGTCCTCTTAAGAAGGCCAATTGTAGTTAGAACTGCCTCTTTTAGTCGATCACATGCTCTAACTTTGGTAAGTAAGATATTGGATTTGATATCTAAACGTTTTACATTTTTACAAAAATATTTGTTTTGTTTTCAATTTGTAAAATAGTTCCATTGAGTGCTACAATATTCCGAGTTACTTGCATCACTTATAAATGTTTTATTATTTTCTTCTAGGCCATTACATTTGTCTACTCATAAATTCAAATCTACAACCATAAATCACCCTCAACGGCATCCATAATATTATCTAAACCTATACAGTATTATAGTATCTAATTACTATATCAATTACCCATTCATTGCATATAGCATGTCAATTCTTATTATAATATATTATAAATTCAGGTGTTATTGTTTGAAGATAGTGATTAAAAAATTGTAATCCTATTGCAACTTGCTATATATTTTAATTTTTGAAAAATTTCTTTAATATCATCTTTTTTTTTTTTTTGAGACGTTATGTTTCGTTTTTCATATGCAGTTCAAAGATAAATTTACCATTTTACATAATGTATGACATAAAAAAAATTGACAATTGTTAATGCAGAATTGGGAAATACTTGTCTGATAACATTTCTTTCCTTCGTGTTTTTATCTGTAATATAAACACGAGTTTTGATAAAATTTGGGTTGTTTTTTTAATGTTTCAAAAACCAATGTAAAGTGATTTCTTCCTCATTCACCAGCAAACCAATTGTTATTATCTCACTTTGCCCATTACCATCTTCAATCATCAAACATGAACTGAAAGCTTTAAATCAATAAGTTTATTCGTAACAACTGCAAATACTATACTATACCTAAAAAAAAAAAAAAAATAGAAAAATATAAATAGTAACTATTATATGATATATTACTTCTGGAAAAGAACTAAATGACTTTCATGATTTTCTTTTAAATAAAAATATGATTCAGGTTATTAGTTTCATCAGTTAATATCTCTAGTGTACAGTTATATTTTCCCAATAATGTATTAACAACTTCATCTAAATCATTCTTTGAACAATGATCTACTAAACAATACACCTTAGAAAAAGCATTCAAATAAATTATTCTTTTTCTTACCGGTTGTCGGAATATTGGACATATCTTTAAGTATTACAATTTTACCACTTCCCCTAATAATTTTGTTCTCTATCATTTCTTTGTTTGTGCCTTAAAGTTCATCAGTTCTAAGACAATTTCCTTAATTTCTGGTATGAATTTGTTGATTTGGTAGATAGTTGAACAATATTTTTGAAATTTCATGATTATTATTTTCATTTATTTTTGAGATCTCTAATAGTTTTCCATTATCTGAAGCTTTTAAATATATACTAGCTTCACAGGTTTGGTGCATTATAATTAAATTATTTTAGTATAAAGTAAAATATAATATGTACTATAATATAATGTAATGTATTTAAAAATATAATATATTATATTTACAATGTCACACTTAACATAGTACAAGAGTACATCTTTAGATTCTGAACGGAGTGAGGAATGTATTAATTTCACAATGTTGTGTGTTTTTTTAATTTTTTTATGTTTATCATTACGTTTTAGTGTGGTAAAAGTGCTGAGATTTTCTAAGTCAGTATATTTTCTGATATGAAAGAAAATCTAGTTAGTACTTTGAGGGTCAAAAGTAAAAAATTTCCAATAGTTTTTAAACGCGCCGGGAAAAATTGAAATTTTTTCGCAAAGCAAATTTTTAATAAAATTTATTTTTATTTTTAATGTAACAAAAGAAATAACAACCGTAAATACATGAAATTTTCACCGAATGTTTATATAAACATTTTCTATACACCACAAAATTTTCAAAATATTTTGACTTTTTTTGAGATATTTATAAGTAAAATACATTTTCTATTTTTTTATTTTTTTTATTATTGCCGATAAAAAAATTTTTAGCAGGTTAAAAAATTGAAAATCTAATAAAATGTTCTTCATAACTTGTAAGTGAAAATTAAAAAAAAATTGAGTGTAAGTCTCTAATAGTTTTTTATAAGCATCTAAAGTTGAAATATCGAGAAAATACGTAAAATTTAATATTCAATTCTAAGATTTGAAAATTCAACACAAGGATCTCTATAAGTTTTTCTACCTTTCTAAAAAAAAAATTACCGGAAAGTAAAAGTAATTTTTTATGAGTGTTTGAAATTAGAACATTGGATATTCGCCCGTTTTCTCCGGGAACGATTTTCTTATTTTGATGTAATACAAAAAGAAATAATTGAAAACGTTTGAAATTTTCACAAAATGTTTAAATTATCATTTTTTGAATTAATTGTAGGCATAAGAAATTTTTGGTTTTTTCAAATATCGATGAAAAAAATTTCGTTTGGTCAATTTCTTGAAAATTTAATATAAAATTCTTTATAAGTTATTAAAATAGCAGATCAAAAATAAGAAAAATATATAGTCACGATTTTTTTTTATAAGCATTTAAACTTCAAATTTTAACCGAAATTCATCATCGAACATTTGAAAATTGTTTAGTAGTTAAAAATTTATATGTCCAATTTCTATAGTTAAGGATTGAAAACTTAAAACAAGGTTTTTCGTAAGAAATTTGTGGTGAATGAACTAATAATTAACTATTATTATAATATATTCAAGTTAGGAAGTTAGGCGTTCTATTCTTCACACTGTAACCAAACACTCAATTATTCAATATTAATTATCCAGGTGCTTTATTGCCAATCCCAACGCTAGGTGCTCTGAGCATTGGTCTTCAACCGGTGGTTCACGACAGGTCTTATTCTTTATAAAAAAAATTTTTTATCACATACTAGGCCTATACATTACCCATAATAAAAATAAAATACTTTCTACATGAATTAAAATTTGTATTTATTTAATTATAATTATAACAGTACATTTACAATGGTAAATTTAGTTATTTTGTTTTCTAATGTGGGTCGCGAACACTTTTTTTAAAAAAAAAAAAAAGTTGCGAGTCAAAAAGATTGAAGACCACTACTCTAGTCTATATTATGATTTAAGATACTATTTTAAATTTTGCTATAAACATAGTGTTAAATGTTCAAGATTTTTAACACAACAAAAATTTCTTATGCCTATAAATATTTAAAAAAAAATTAAAATAGTTTGAAAATGTTTTCATCTAAGTTTGAAGTTGAAATTTAAAAAAAATCATGGAAATCATTAAAATTAGCTAATTAATTTGAGTCAGAAATTCATAAATGTTTTTCTTTTTGTATCGAAGATTTGAAAAATTAATATAATATAATTCAGGATGGTCTACCTAAAAAATAAATAAGTTACTAAACAATCAAATTAATTTTTATGAGTGTTTGAAGTTTAAATTTTGTAAATGTTAGATATTTACCCCTAATCTAATTATTTTCTTATTTTGTTCTAATATAAAACTAATAATTATAGTTCTTTAAATTTTTATCAAATTTTCATTAACATTTTCTATACACCATTAAAATTTTAAAATTGTTAAATCTTTTTGAGTTATATATAGACTTAAGAAATTTTCAATATAAGTTTATTTTCTAAAAATATTAATAAAAAAAATTCGCCAAGTCAAAATGCTTAAAAATGTAATACAAATTCTTTAATAACTTATTTATTTACAAATTATAAAATATCGAGTAATGGAATAAACAGTAACAAATATTTATAGCAAGTGTCAAAAGTTAACATTTTAATAAAATTTATCAAAATCACGAATATTTGCAAATTATTTTGTAGTTTAAAAATTATAAAGTGTTTAATTTTTATAGCTTATTTCTGAGTTATTAGTAACATTTTTTACTTCAAATGACAATACTTTTTTGTTTTTTTAATGTTAAACAATATTATAATTGATAATATATTTTTTTTAAATATTTATTCAATAATTGTATTTTTATTTTTTTAATACTAATTTATTAATGTGTTGAAGGTAGATAATTAATATAAATACAAAATATACAAACTGGTTAAGAGTTAATAAAAAACAAATTTTAACATATAAGTATATATATTACTAGATATAATAACATAGTGTTACTGGGAATATTTCGCACATTTTTTACTATAGCCCCAATTATGGTACAAAAATTATGGGCAATAAAACTGACTTGTGCAGTTGTATAAAGCAGTTCATGGTGGATATATTAAAAAATGATGATACAATTTTAATGTGTAGTGTGTTTTTTATTACCTATTTGATTAGCATTAGTTATCAACGTATAAAAACCATACAATTTTACATTATACTAAATTTTTGAAAATACAAGTTGGTTTTTTGAAATTTTCTTTTTAGACTATGGTAAAAGGGAGATTATTAGTGAAATATTATATTTTGAATTAGAGCTATTGACTTTCCAGTTAATTAACATACTGTACAATAGATACCTTTTAAATCTTATTATCATGATTGTAGATAAAGTTGTGTTTATGTACAGTAAAGACAATATATATTATATATTATATAACACAAGCAATTTAATAAAATGTATTTCTATAAAAAGTTTAAAAAATTTAATTAACTTTTTAATAAAACCTTAATATTTCTAAAAGTTTCAAAATATTTTCTGAAAATATTGGAAAATGTATGTCCAAACTTAAATTTCAAACGTCGGAGTGGGTTAACCTTATCTGACTAACCAGATTATTATAGCTAAAGACATAAACTAGTTTATAGGTCTATGTTTATAATAAAAGTTACTAAATATTTTAGTAATTTAGAAGAGGAGATCAAACAAATTTTGAAATTTAAAATTAAGAAACACCTTAATGTTTGAATTAAAAAGCAAAATAATGACTTTTTTGTGGAGTAAAAATAGTTACACTTGTGGACAATGGGTATTGGACATACTAGAATCAGTGAGATCAATCTTAGCTCAGAATCATTTTTCGTATACAATGATTTTATATCATTAAATTCAAATTTAACAAATCAATTAAACTATTACAGTGACCTCACTATAAACAGCTGCAAAGCGGTATCCACTATATAGCCGACTTTTTTTAAAATCGGTGTGCCTCAAATGGTTTTTTTGATGATAATACTATGATAAAAGCGTTCCTAACATCATGCCTTGCCACCAAGTTTACAACATTAACATTGCTACCCGAAACTTAGATAATTATTTTCTAATTCTTCATTATCTATGGTCTGAAATGAAAAAAATTAAAGTAGAGGGGAAATGTTGCATCTATATTGTTCTATATTTTAAGACTATTTTAAGAGTACAATCTGTTTTCATATTATAATCTTTGATGATACATTGATAATATTCTGTTATGGTCATGTGGTAGGCGGTAGCCATTTTGGTTTATGATTCAAGTCGAGTCTTTACTTTCGATCTCAAATAGTTGAGTGACGAGTACTCAAGTGCCCAACTTCTATCTAAATCACAAAAATTCAAACACCCGCAAGCCATGTCACGAATTCGCAATGAGTTTTGATTAAATTTGCCAACTCGTCTATGCCCTCGTGTAGTCGTGTGTCTTTGTTCAATGCTTCACTGGCTTAGTGGTTAGTGCCTTGCACTTCAGTTTGCACTCTGTCGTCATTTCTCGACGTCACCGGTTATCGAATCTATATGTACGTGACTCGTACTGGTATCAACTATAATATGATACAAATGGCCATAAATTTATACGCATAATAATTTATTTCAGACTTTTGGAGTTATTTTCTTGACAGTTGATACTCTATAGTGATATAATTTTTTTTTCTATACAATTTACTTAATTATTTAACAGTTTCTGCAGTACTCGATTTGTGTCGAGGGTTTTTTGTTTACTACAGCTGAAACGCACGTGTAATTTACAATTCTATTACATATTTTTAATATATTGAATACTGTATTGTGTCTAAAGTTCTGGTGGTAAGTATTTCTGGTGGTAACTATACACATTTTATAACCATTAATGTTCATAATTTTAGTTTTTTTGGTAAAGATGGAAATATTTTAGTAGTTTTATTTTAATCGTACATGTGGCTAGGTTAGGTTAGTACTTATGACTAACTGTTTGTTGTCGTAAAAATGTGTATTATTACTGCTAGAGTAAAACTTTCTTTTTACCAGTAATATCTTAAATACTAGAGTACCTGACAGATATGTAGAAAAAGTAATGATGTACTCTATTCATTATATGCATTTCTTTATTGGAATATGTTTAAGAGTTGCTTTAAATTTTGAATATTGGTTGAAGGTGAAAAATACATTATAGTCTCCAAAATTCAATTCTAAATATTCAGTATTATATTGCATTAATTCTATACCAATTTTACTAAAATAATATAGAAATAAAAAATATTGTATTAAGTTTAATTTTCTTGTTAACATGAGTGTGTTATAAAAATTAGTATAGTAACACTATAGTTCCTAATTTTTGAAATATGTTATCTTTTTAAAATTACTGTATTTGCGCATATTTTTTTCTCTTAATATAATCAGTTAAAGTAAATATAAAGTATATACCATGTACAAACACAAAATAATCAAGAGAACATGATTTAATTAACTAATAAACCATTACCAATATCAATGTAGGGATATCTTGTACATAACTGAAATACAATTGTTTATAGATTATAAACGAAAAAATGTCCAAACACCGTGAATGGGATCCAACTTGTAAGGTATATATTGGTAATTTAAAAAGCAATGCCAATAAATACGAAATAGAAGATTTGTTTACCAAATATGGTCCATTGAAAAATATTTGGATAGCAAAGAATCCGCCTGGTTTTGCATTCATAGAATTTGAGGACCCACGTGATGCAGAAGACGCTGTCCGAGGTTTAGATGGAACGTAAGACATTTAACATTACATAATATTATTCTAAAATTACTTTAAATAAACTAATTATATTTACGGATTAAAGTTTGTTGATAATTATAATTTATCTAAAAAAAACTATTAATATAGTTTAAAAATTAATATAATAATGTTAAGTTGTATAAAAAAAATAGACTAATTTAATGGACTACATTTATAAAAATTATAATGATGAATATTATCTGATATTTATGTCAGACATTTTTATGTTGATAGCTTAAATTTTACCTGAAGTAAATTGAAAGTGCTAGTTGTTTAAAATGTATTAATGATGAATAATATCAGTTATCCCTGTCAGACATTTTTATGTTGATAACTTGAATTTTATCTGAAGTAAATTGTAAAAAATTGTTCTTAGTGAAGTATGTCTAAGAATTATAACAATGATGAATAATATCAGTTATCCCTGTCAGACATTTTTATGTTGATAGCATAAATTTTACCTGAAGTAAATTGTAAGTGATAGTTGTTTAAAATGTATTAATGATGAATAATATCAGTTATCCCTGTCAGACATTTTTATGTTGATAACTTGAATTTTATCTGAAGTAAATTGTAAAAAATTGTTTTTAGTGAAGTATGTCTAAGAATTATTACAATGATGAATAATATCAGTTATCCCTGTCAGATATTTTTATGTTGATAGCATAAATTTTACCTGAAGTAAATTGTAAGTGATAGTTGTTTAAAATGTATTAATGATGAATAATATCAGTTATCCCTGTCAGACATTTTTATGTTGATAGCTTGAATTTTATCTGAAATAAATTGTACAAAATTGTTCTTAATTAAGTATGTCTAAGAATTATTACAATGATGAATAATATCAGTTATCCCTGTCAGACATTTTTATGTTGATAACTTTAATTGTATCTGAAAAAAATTGTATGAAATTATTCTTAGTTAAGTATGTATGAGAATTTTAATAATTATGACTAATGTAAGTTATGCCTGTCAAACATTTTTATGTTTATGGCTTAAATTTTGTTATCTGATACACTAATAATGCAAAATTGTTCTAATGTTGAATATTTCCAATGATTTTGGTTAAATTTTAATCATTTTATTGGTGTTCTTATCCATAGTTGAAAATATTCTGAAACTTTTTTCTCTTATAATATTTTATTGAATTTCTCATATTTTCTTATATGTATAAAAAAATTATATTTTTAATTATGTCATATCTAAGATAAACATTTTATAATTATATTAATTAATCAATTTCAAAAAACAAATTTTTTTTTTGATTTTGCTTATAATTATTCATTTTATTATAAATTGTGGTGAACTTAGGTTACACATAAACATGTTCATTGGGCTTCATTATTCTCTTGAAGAATAAATAATAATCAAAACATTACTTATTAGCTTCTTTTAAAGTATTTTCATATGCATATAATAAATAATTGCTATGTATTTTTTTACAATTTTAGAAGGTGTTGTGGGTCCAGAATTATTGTTCAAATGTCAACTGGAAAACGCTCCAGAGATAAATCACCCGTATATAGGTAATTTTCTTTATTAATTAAGTACTATTGATTTTTGTTTAAACTCTAATTTTTATAATTGTGTATTTAAAATTAATTATTTATTTTCATATTAATATAAAATTTAATAATTGTGGAGGGGTAAATCTTATGTTAAAATATTATTTTATAGTTTAAAATTAATGAAAATAAAACCTTTTGGCAGGTTATTTATTATAGATTCAACTTTATTGAATTCTTCATCACGACCACTACCACATCCACTACTATCATCACCTTTCAACACAGTACTACCAACTTGAACAAGCAACAAACAACAGGGGGTGTGAGATTCTTGAATCCCACTAGGCATTATATTTTCATAAAACATTCATCATTTGGTTTTATTAGTCAAATCCCTCAATTTTTATTGGTGTATAAAACAACAATTTAGCGTTTGAAATACATCTTCCTAGCTACTACCGCATGCCTTGATTACATTGGTTTTGTATCACTCATCGTTCATCATTATTCTGGTTATATTTTAGGTATTTAATAAAAATGTTACTAATAGGATATTTATAAATTGAATTTTATGTATGAAATTCTTGCATAAGAAATATGTTTATGATATGTTTTAAATAATAATTTTTAATATTAAAAATAGAAATAAATATATTTTATACCATGAATATTATACAAAATTGGTGAAGAATACAGATTTATTTTCAATCCAGATTCAAGTAAAAAAAGTACATCACAATACAAATCCCTTTTTTGGTATATGCTTCTTTATTTCTGGGTTATGCGCCAATTTATTCCAATATTGTTAATGCAATAATAATTTGTTTACTTAGATCATATAATTAAAACAATGTTGTCAAATGAAAGAAGCAATGTACCAGGCAAAACATGGTATTTGCTTACAGAAGTGGCCATATTTTATTATATTTTTTCATAATTTTCTGATGTGTTTAACAACATATATGCAAATTTATCTGGCATTTTATTAATACATTAATTGTCAGAATAATAAGACATCATTTATGTGTTTCAATATCGAACGGATGACTGGTTCCATGCAAGGCTGTATCTAAGGAGTGTCCAAGGGGTCTGTTCCTTCGAATATCTTTTTTTATATTATTTTTAACCAAATGCAAAACTTAAATTTAGTAAAATTACAATACACATGTTTTGGAACCCCTCCAAAAATAATTTCGGGTATGGCTTTGGTTCCATGTAAATTACACATTTGCCTTTTTTTTTGAATTTTGTGCCATGACAATATTATTGGTTATGTATATACTGGAATATAAAATATACTGTGTTTATTTAAAGTAATATAAAATTAAATATTTATTGAACTTGTGATAATTTGTAAATTTTGAGGGAATGTTTACCAAATAATATATTAATATAATGCTTGTTAAGAAATTAACACTTTATTATAGAGTTTTCTTGTAATTTAAAATTTAACTTTTTTATAACTTGCATATTTTTTATTATATTTAATTAATTTTAGAGGACGATCTCCACATTCACGGCGTACTTATCGTTCATATTCACATTCACGATCAAGGAGTCGCTCACCAGTTTACAGAAGTAGAAAGTCTCGTTCAAGGTCTTATTCTAGAGGAAAATACTAAAATTACTATTTATGTAAAAAAATTATGTATCACATTTTTATAAAATACATAATTTTATTTAAAAAAAAGTACTTTGATTGGTTATAGCCATATTAGCTATTGTCAACGATTAAAAGGTGTTTGTTTTAATTTGAACTTATTATCTGAAATAATATTGAAAATTAGAGCTTGGACATATTTTTACTGTGATTTGGTGAATGAATTAAGGCAAGTGAAAAGTCTGTATCAATTGATTTGTGATAAATTGTGCCATACTTTCAGTGGCGGCATAAACAGATAATTTATGAAACAATCACTTAATGTAAAAGCGTGGGTTTGGTATCTTAAAGATAAACTCATTTAAAATGTATGAATAATTTATGTAATTTTATGAATTAAGTTTAGTTAAGCGATATGGAGGTTAGCCATCCACTTTGGAACAAGTTGCTGGTGGGTGAGAACTTAATTAAAATAGTCATTTTATATTCAAGTTCACATGCCACTGCATATTTTATTTTACATATTTTGTTATGAAAACACATTTTTACATATTAAATATTAATATTATATAATAGCAGAAACTTTATTGAAACATTAATAATGTTTAATTTAGTTTTAAATTCTGAGCAGAGCAAATAAGGTATTGGTTTTACAATGATTTGATTTATTTTTTGTATGTGTACTCGATAAGTTGTTGAAATAATGCTCCAATTTTCAATTTCAATAACTTTTGGTGCGAAAATGAATCTAGTTATTGCTATTAGAATAATTTATTTTACTATTAATAATATGGTAGATTGAATTAATTTTTGCAGAAAACATTGCATTAAATAATTTAATTAAGTGTATAAAATATAATAATATACTTTAAATGTTTCAAGCACCCATGAAAAATATTTTTAAATTACAACAAAATAACTAACATCTTTATTTTTCATTTAAATATCTAATTTTGTCCAAATTTGAACTTTAAATGTCAATAAAAAACAATTGTGTTAATACATTTTTTTAATTTTTTGGTTACATTATTAACTACTAACGAAAAACCTTGTTTTAAAATTTCAATCTTTAGCTATAAAAACTGATTATTTTATACATTTAACTACTAAATAATTTGCAAACATTCGAGATTTTGATGAATTTGGTTAAAATTTGAACTTTAAATGCTTATAAAAAAAATGTGCATTTATATCTTCAAAATTTTTGAAACTACATTTAGGACAACTTGCAAAAAATCTTGTTTTTAACTTTCAATTCTTAGATATAAAAATTAAACATTTTAACTTAAAATATCCATAAAAAATTATTTTTTTGATTGTTTGGGTACACTATTAACTACTCACGAAATACTTTGTTTTAAATTTTCAAACCTTAGCTAAAAAAACTGAAGATTTTATACATTTTTAACAACAAAAACTTTTGCAAATGTTTAATGATGAACTTTGGTCAAAATTAAATGTTTAAAAAGCTTAAACATTTAAATGCTTATAAAAAAAATTGTGTATGAATTTTTAATATTTCTGATCTACTTTTACAACAACTTTTGAGGAATCTTGTATTATATTTTCAAGTAATATGACCCAACAAAAATTGTTTTATCGACATTTAAAAAAACAATTTTAAAAAACCAAAAATTTCTTAGGCATACAATTTTGTCAAAATATTTTTAAAATTTTTTGGTTTATAGAAAACGATAATCTAAACATTTGGTGTAAATTTTAAATGTCTACGGTTATTTCTTTTTGAATTACATTAAAATAAGAAAATCGTTCCTGGAAAAACGGGTAAATGTCCAATATCTAATTTCAAACAATCATAAGAAATTAGTTTGACTTTCCAGTAAATTATTTATTTTAAGAAAGGTAGAAAAACTTGTAGAGAATCTTATGTTGAATTTTCAAATCTTAGATTTAAATAGAAAACTTTATGGTTTTCCTAATTAATAAAAATTTCATATCCTGATTTTTACGTATTTTATCAAAATTTTAACTTTAGACGCTTGTAAAAAACTATTAGACTTGCATTCATATTTTTTTAATTTTCTCTTGCAACAAGTTATGAAGAGTAAAATTTACAAGTTTTGTCATACCTTGTATGAAATTTTATCAATAATAATAAAAAAAAAAATTAAAAAACCAAAAATTTATTATGCTTATAAAAAGTTAAAAAAAAGTCAAAATATATTGAAAATTTCATGTATCAATATAGTTATTATTTTTTGTGTCGCAACAAAAAAAAAAATCAAATTTGTCAAAAATTTGCTTTGCGAAAAAATCCCCGTTTTTCCTTAATTTTTTTTTCTTTTACTTCAAATGTATAAAAATTATTGGGAATTTTATAGTTAAGACCCCCAAAGTACCACCAACTAAATTCACATACCTATTAAAAAAAATGAAAATTAAAGCACTTTTACTCCACTAAAACGTCATGCCAGACATAAAAAAAAAAAAATTATACATTTTTCAATCCACTTAAAATTTTAATGGTTGGTAAGTGGGAGACTATTTTGCTATACAGTGGTTCACTGTCATTGATTTGCCAAATTTGAATTCAATGATATAAAATCATTGTATATGAAAAACCATTCTGAGCAAAAATGGTCCGTCGGCCTGCATAACTAAATATATTTTATGATGTTATTAAATTAATTTGTTTTACTATTAATAATACAGTAGGTTGAATTAATTTTTGCAGAAAACATTGAATTAGATAATTTAATTAAGTGTATGAAATATAATAATATACTTCAAAAGTTTCAAACACAAATGAAAAATAATATTAAATTACAATGAAATAAATAACATTATTCTTCATTTAAATATCTTATTTCGTCTAAATTTTAACTTAAATGTCTATAAAAAATTATTTTTTTAATATATTTAGTTATACTATAAACTACATACAAAAAACCTTGTTTTTAAATTTCAGGCCTTAGCTATAAAAATTAAAAACTGATGTAAATATATTTTAAGCAGTGCTCTGAGAGTCACTGATAATGAGTATTTCTTTGGACATTAAGTCGCCTCATGTAAGATTGCTTTTTTGATGGCTTGGTTTTCAATTAGTTTGGATTACATTAAAAACAATATTCTTAAAAAATGCTAAGTTACATAAATTATATTTTAATTAATTATGAGTACCTATCTACAAATATATTAAAAAGAATTCTTATTATGTTTATTGGACAGCATTTAATACATATTCTAATTTAATACCTATATGGGGTTTTACTGCTTTTAATGATTTAATAATTATTAAAGCTATCTAACTCACTCATTTACATCACATAGTTTTTAAAAAGGCATTATGAATACATTTTAAAAGTGTCTTATTCTTAAATAAATGATTTATAATACATTTTTATGTTCTAGGAATAAATCACTATTACTCCACCAGAGTAAATTGGGAAACAAATTCAAGAAATGTGATAAAAAGACGTCAACAAGGTAATACAAATGGTATTGCTTAATGGATTGCTACTGACATGCAGCCATACAATGTTGTGTCACAGAAGGTTTTAAGCACATGAATGGCTGTGTTGTGTCCTGGTTATACAGTTCCTAGTAGACAAGTGTTTGCTGATACTAAAATCCCTGCTCTTTATGCTGATGTGAAAATGAGAATAGCAAATGAACTTCAGAGTATACAGTATGTAGCTTTAACATTTGATTGTTGGACTTCAAATACATTACACTCTTATATTGCAATTACTGCTCATAGGATTAATAAAATCTAAAAATTAAAAACATTTTGCCTAAGTTATACAAGCTTGGACATAGAACATACAGCAATTAATGTAAAGAAAATAGTACTTTGTGTTCTCGAAGATTGGAAAATTCCATTTTCAAAAATATCAGGTATTACAACTGATAATGGTACTACCATGATTAAAGCGGTAAAACTATTGGAGTTATTTCATGTTAGCTGCTTTAGGCACACTTTAAATAATGGTGTTTCAGCTGCCCTAAAATTGAAACCAGTAAATTACATCATAAATAAAGTGATTAAAATTCGAGCAAAATTCCATTATAGTTCAAATATGTGCTGGTTGCTTATAAAAGCCCAAGAAAATTGTCAACTTCTAATTAAAGTAATGCTAGGTGCCTGTGAGACTCAATGGTGGTCTTACTTGCCAGCACTTAAGTTTATAAAAGACCATCATGTACCTCTTCGTGATGTTTTATATAAAATTAGATAAAATTCCAAGGCTCTACTACTGCTTCCAAATAATGAGGAACTTGAACTTTTAAATTTAATATGTACAATTTTAAAGCCTCTTCAACAATTTGGTGAACATATGTCAGCTGAAAAGGTAGTAACTGGTTCAGGACTTTGGCCTATATATTCTCGCTTGGAAAATAATTTACTATATTTGGATTCCATTTCATTCACTTGTAGCTTATGTCAAGTAACTCAAGAAGCTGAATATAGTGAAGACCTTTTTTCTGAAAAAACAGAATGTGACATCTCGACTACTGATTTTGGTACTAAAAGTTCTAGTTTTGAGACTTTGAAAATTAGTGATAAAACTCAAAACAATTTACATTCAGTATCAACAGTATCAGAACATATTAGTTTTCATATTAAAAAAGAAATTTTTATTCCACTAACAAAGACGATACAACTACTCCTCTCAAAAATTAAAGTTATAAGCTATGACTATGATGGATGCTAGATATAAATCCAGATTTATTGACTCGCAATAAGATATTGTAAATCATATAAAATTAGAAATGGACATTATTGGACACCAAGAATGTAAAAAAACTGAAGTTGTAAAAAAAAAAGGTAAACTTTAATTCTTTTAAAAATGTAAATACTTATTTATGTATATGTTATGGGTAATGTTAAAATTTGGATAATGTTGATATTAGTGATATATTATTATTTTATGCATTCATATTCACTTACTCTATTATACCTATATAATATATGTCTTTATATCTATTATATTGTCTTTTATAGGTTTGGCAGCATTTTTGTCAAAGGAAGTTCCAACAGTCAACGGCAGCCTACATCTTGACCTAAACTCGCTTGAATCCAATAAGTACCTGAACACGGATCCTATAAGTTTAAATTCAGACCCTTTAAAGTGGTGGAAAGTGTATGAAAATGAATTTCCAACTTTGGTCATTCTTGATAAAAAATATTTATGCATACAGTGTTTCGAGCGAACGTGTGTTGTGCTGAAATATTATAACTGATTATAGATCATCTCTTTCAACCGATTACGCTGAAGAACTTATATTTTTGTCTATGAACTCAAAATTTGTTTCAAAATAATAAAGTAAAATATTTTAATATGAATTGTTGATCTTATTTTATTTATTAATTTAACAAGAAGTAAATTAAATCATATTAATCTTATAATTCAATGATATATTGTTTTTAATAATAAATTAAATCATAACTATGATTATAGTTGTAGTATAATAAATTATATAACCAAAATATTGAAAATACCGGAATACCGATAGTATTGAAAATACTGAAATATCGAACCAAAGTACCTGTATAACGATATTTTCAGTATACCGACTCATACCGGTATAAAATATCATACCGAAATACCGAAGTAAAAAAAATACCGTCACCCATAGTTCATCCTATATTCATATATTGTATTGTATTGTATTGTATTTACTATTTACAAACCATATAACAATGCAAACGAAATGGGACCATGAGGGCATAGACCACGCCACACATAAACATACACAATGAACAAAATATTTCATGCCTTGACGAGTCGTTTGGGAAACCCGACTAACCAAATGGTGAACGCCTCTATTTTTAAACATTTTGAATTTTGCCATAATTATGGAATACGGCGATTGAAAAATTAAGTCATCCAATGTAAATATTTACTATTAAAAAATATTTAATAATATTATGGCCATCATAAACGTTCACACACCAGTAAAAATAGTAAAATATGTGATTGACGAATAAATGGCGAGAACTGATCTTGAAGGGGTGTGGAGGGAGGCGATAACCCCCTTAGCGCCATCTCTGAACGATAAATGGTTTAAATAACTAAAAATATAAACTTGTCATTCGTGTCTCTCGGACAGTTCTACGGAAGTTTATTTAATTTATTTTCACATTAATAATAATTGCAAAAAAAATATCGATTGTATTTCATTGTCAAGCGATGTCTATCTTAAATGATCTAAAAATGTACAATGTCAAATAGGTGTTATACTAAAAAATTCATTAAATAAATACTGAATTTCGGACGAGTAGTTCATTATATACAAGTACTTAAAGTTTAGGCGAGCACACGAATAAAGATATAATATTTAGGTTTATTTATATATTAATAGGTTGATGAGTGGAAGAGAGTGATATCATAGGGATACCCGTGGTACTCCATAGTCGGCACAGTCCACAGAATACCGGTCATCTAAACTTCAAATATCTGTGGCCGATAAACTACTTGTCTCAAATTTAATTTGTATCGATGAATACTCTCCGAACAATATTCTGCAACGGAATAGAAAATTAAAAATATATTATTGTACATTAAATACATTTTAGTAATTTAGTCAAATTAGATATAAAGATGAGTACGAGAATGCTCTTTCCCCGTACCACACATAAATGTACAAAAATGTACAAGTACGAGAATTATCGTACGTGTGGCGACACTGAACACGGCTAAAGTCCAAAATTGGCTAATGTGAATATTATCCAATTTCAGACTTCAGCCAAAACAAATGCATCCAAACGTCTTTATAACCACAGAACCTATGAAATAAAAATGACGTCAAAACTGAATCGGTCCATGGTTTTTGATGAACAATATGATATTCGATAAATTTGTTAGTGGGTCAAACTGTCTTGTCCCTATAAACATTTGGGAAGAAACAACAATTCATTTATTCATTCATAGAAGAAACAACAATTATTAGTATAGCCAATCGTAGGCTTTTATTTTATAAACAATATCTAATAATCAATAAAAATTGTTATCACTATTATTTTAGTGTTTATACTTGGAATTTGCAGGCTTCATCAGCCGCACTATTTAGTATTTAGTTCACAACCAATATGTGTTTGAGTTTTCTTACCGTTTAGTTTTGTAAAATATTTATTATTATTCGATTATTTTGATTATTTTACATTTTAAATATCCGGTTACAACATTTAGTGTACTATAAAGAGATTTCGGTATACCGAAGGTAAGTACAAACCGGTGTATATGAACTGTGGAGTATTTATGAATGTATCATTAATGTGTATGTTATAGGACGTATTTTTTTTAACATCTACGATAGAAAACCGTTCAAATAATGAATCGACGCAGGAGAGCGTCATCAATTGCTAGTCGAGCAACTGATGACGAAGTAGAAAGTTCACCAGTTGAGCACATACGCAAGAAAAGACGAGTGGATCCGGTATATGTAATTTCGAATAGAACATTTTATGTCATACAAATATGTATATGTAAAATAGATAATAATAATAATTTATATTCAGACATGGATTAAATGCAGATTATATGTTAAAAATTAGTTGGCTGCTACTATATTTATTTACAGTTTAAATAATTTTTAGATTCAGCTGTCATAAAATTGTAGAAAAAAATGAAAATTTTGATTGTGTTTAATCTCTTAATTAAGCTTTATGTTCATATTATTTACTTATATACACATATGTATAAACAATTATACCATTTAGACTATTTGAGTGTTAACAGAATATAATTATTCTATATAAATTATTAATAATAATAATTATTATTAAAACTATTAGTCAGTTGATATATGATAATATGTTAAATTATTATTGAACTTAATTTTTTTATTTAAATTATATACTTTATTTATAAATATAAGAAGTGTAGGTATCTTTAGGCTACATAAATATACTAAGATAATTATGTACTGTTTATTATTCTATAAAAGAAGAAATAATATGTGCTAAAATAATTAGTAAAAAGCGTACAGTTTTTTTTTAATAGTTATTAGTTAGTACATTCATTTTTAGTAGTTTTATTAAAAATAGATCAGAGTAAATAATTTATTAGATTTATAGTTAAATTTAAAAACATGTTTTATCTTGTATTATACCAATTAAAAGATCTGTATTATCAAAACAAACCTTTTGTAGCTGTTAGAATGTGTTAAAATTTTAATATTTTTCAAATACAATCATTTAGCTTTTCATTTTTTTCATAATTATTTCAAAATTGTAGAAATTAATAATTAGTAACACATTCAATCGATGTGGTTATGTTTTAGGTGGACATAGTTCAATCAGTTTATGATACAATAAGAAATTTTAAAAAAGAAGATGGCATGTTATTATGTGATAGTTTTATTAGAGCACCCAAAAGAAGACAAGAACCAACATACTATGATGTAAGTAACTTATTATTCTTATTTATTATATGTACTTATATAAGTTTCATATTTTTTTTTAATAAACTTTACAGGTTGTTTCTAATCCAATTGATTTGATAAAAATTCAACAGAAAATTAAGACAGATGAATATGACGATGTTGACGATTTACAAGCTGATTTAGAACTCCTTATTAATAATGCCAAATCATTTTACAAGGTAATTATTTATACATGTTTTATATTTTAGTGGTATCTAATGATATAATTATTACATTTTTATTTCATTGATTTATTTTGCTATATAGAAACATAATTAAATATGCAATACTTTATTTAACATTTAATATTTTATGTAAATTTATATTAAATATTTGTTAGAATAAAATTGGCTATAAGTTATAGTGTTGGATATGAATAATTAGTAACTAAACATATTTTAACTAAATATTAAATTATATTATTATTTAATAGGTATAATATGATTAATATGTGCTATGTATTGTATCAATTAAAAAGAACTATGTATTATGTTACTTATAAGTGTAACCCACCCACCCCACTCCTCTGTGAATTTGGGATAGAAGTAACTATTAACCGAATTAATTTCAACTACAATTACTATTGTAGTAACTTCATTAAATATAAAATTATATATTATGGTCAGCAAAAGTACAACATAATACTCACCCTTCCCACCATCCTAATCACTTTCTTTGCACTGAATTAAAAATTGTTTAGTGTATATTACATTTACATTTTATGCCATTGTGGTTTATTAAAGTATCAAATATAAATCATTTTTATTTCAATATATTAAACTTAATATTTAAAATCAATATAATATTTTCAGAAAAATTCTCAAGAGTTTAAAGATGCAGTAGAGTTATGGGATGTATTTTTAGCAACCAAAAATAATATTTTGGAAAGGGAAGGGACACCTAAAGAAAAACTTGTTATTCGCGTTGGAAAACTAGTAAGTTAATTATAAACTTTTTGTTGATTGTGGTGAACTTTTAGCTCTTATTATAGACAAATTGGACAATTAATGAAATATAATATCTTAAAAGTTTATGCGTTTTCTTTAAAATTAATTTAAATTTTATTTATAGGGGAAAAGAGGTGGATCAGCAGCCTCAATGTCAAAATCTGAACAGACTGACGAAGAAGAAAGTAATTCATCAGTTGTAGGCGGAGATGATGAATTAGCCATGTGTGAAGACTTATTTACTGCTGTTATGTCTGCTACAGATAATGAGAATCGTTTATTATCAGCAGCATTTCAGCTTTTGCCTTCTAAAAAAGTAATTATATTTTGTTTACCAAAAAAAATTATGTTTGAGTTTAGGACATCAAAGTTTATTGTGATGAGTGAAGGTATCCATAAATTATTAAGTTTTTACTCTGTTTTTAGCCGTTTTAAAGGTATTTTGATCGTGTATTATGATAAGCAAGGCATTATCATCAACATTTACTTAACCTTTTTCTTTTTCTTTTAAAAATATTAAATAAGAAAGTTATTTTATTTTTATTTTAATTAATTTGCTGCATCTAAGGCTATTCAACATGACATAAATATGAAAGTCTTTTATCAGTCTAGCTTTAAACATACTATTGTACTACTCGATTTTAAGTTTAAATTTTGTTTAAGTATTTTTTTTTCTCTATATTTAGCGTTATCCAAATTATTATGAAGTAATTGAAAATCCAATTGATTTGCGATCCATTGCTCGTAAGATACAAGACGGAAAGTATGCAAATCTATCTGAAATGGAACGAGAATTATTGATAATGACAAAAAATGCATGTTTATTTAATGAACCTGGTTCACAAATATATAAAGATGCTAAAACGTTAAAAAAAGTTATTACTAGTAAAAAGATAGAGGTGGATCATGGAAAATATGCGCCAAGCAAAAGTAGTGAAAGAATAAGGTAAATTATTTCATTCAATAATTGAAAATTTATAGTTAGTTTAATTATTACATAGTATGTTGTTTTAATTATATTGTAAATTATCTTTTGATATTTTTAATAATAATGATTTACATAAATATTAAAGGGCCAAACGTATGAGAGGTAGTCAAACATCAATGTCAGCTGTAACTGCTGCATTACAATCTGAAGATGAGGAAGATTCAGACTTGGATGAAGATACAGTGACTGATAGTCAAAGTAATGCTGATGGCCCAGATAATCCTAGGTGGCAGTTATATAATGCTGTTCGATCTGCCACGGGACTACAAGGTAACAAATTTTAAATATTTGTCAAATATCTATTGAAACATTTACTTTAAATAATGAATTTAGGAAATTTACTAAGCGACTCATTTTGGAAATTACCATCTAAACGATATTATCCTAATTACTATCATGAAATTAGAAATCCACTTTCATTAATGCAAATTGGCAAAAAATTAAGAGTAAGTTATAAAAAAATGTAATTTGTTTCATATTAATTGTGCTCTATGTTTAGAATGGTGACTATGGTACAGTCAGTGAAGTGGCTGGAGATATGAATGTGATGTTAGAAAATGCAAAAAAATATTTTACCCCAGACACAAAACAGTATAAGGTAATAAGTTATTAATATTTAGTAATTTGGTTTATATTTTTTACATATGATAGTTAAATTTCCTAAATCAAAACTATGGAAGCTTAAATTTTTGTTTACATGTTTGTTTCTAATTCCTTTGTATTAGCAATTATTTATACGACAACTATTTTATGAAAACTAAATTTGATAAATTTTATATCTTCATTTCCAGGATGCTGTAAAATTACAAAAGGTTATGCAGACTAAGGCTCAAGAATTGTTAGATTTAGGGCATCAAGTATGTACCATCAAAATGTACATTAAAATGAAAATATTGTATATAATTTTTATTCTTCCAGTATTCTGATAGTGAAGACGATTCTGCTGATGATGATTTACAATCAACATCTCGAACATCTAAAAAGTTTGCTCGATCACCACGATGTCTTACTCGTGGAAAATACTTGAATAATATTCCGCTAAAGAGACGTTTGTATGCTTTATGCAAGTGTCTTATGGATTATACAGTATGAATTCTATTCAGTAATTAAAAAAAAAATTGAATTACTTGATTTAAATATGCTTTATATTTGTTTTAATAGACTGAGCATGGGCGTGTGCCTATGTTAATGTTTATGGAAAGACCATCTAAAAAACTTTATCCTGATTATTACAAAGTTATAGCTGAACCAATCGATATGCTGACAATTGAAGAAAAGATAAAACAAGAAAAATATAAAAGTGAAGATGAAATATTACAAGACTTTAAAGTAATCTTTTAAAATAAGTATAGATTTATAGTTTTTATTATAATCTTATTTTACATTTTGAACGGAGTGATGAATGTATTGATTTTACAATGATGTGTATTTTTTTCTGTCTGGTTTGTCCATTTCGAACTTCAGTATCTTTTTTGGTGGAAAGTGAATCTAGTTGGTACTATTAAAAGAAATAACTAAAAAAAAAAAAAAATATTTAAAGCTTTAGATACATGAAATTTTAACTAAAATTAAATTAAATTTTCATTTAAATAAACATTTTGTATAAACCATAACATATAAAATAATTTTAAAGTATTTATAAGCATGACAAGTTTTTATATTCTTGATAAAAAAATTTTTTGATCAAAAAACTTAAAATTTAATAACCTCATAAGTTTACCTATTTTTAACAAAATTAAAATGTTTACCAGGAAAGTCAAATTCATTTTTTATGAGTATTTTAAATTTTTTCTACATTGGATATTCGCCTAATAATTAATGATTCCTCATTGAACAATTTTCTTATTTTGGTGTCATTCAAAAACAAATAATTATAGTTGGTCGAAATTTTAACCAAATGTTTAGATTATCATTTTCTATACATCAAAAATATTTAAAAATATATTGATTCATTTGAGCTCTTTGTAGACATTTAAAATTTTTATTTTGTTTAAATTTTTTCTAAAAATGTCAATAATATTTTTATGTTTGGTTGGTCAAAAAGATTGAAAATTAATTATAAAATTCGTCATTAAGTTTTTATAAAAGCAGTTGAAAAATAATAAAGTTCATATAGTTCATGTAGTTAAAAATGTATAAAATCAATTTTTAATGTTAAGTATTGACAATTTAAATTAAGGTTTCTTATAAATAGTTCTTATTGTAACCAAAATATCTAAACTAAATATATATCTATTGTTTTTGTTTATAGATATTTAAAGTGAAAATTTAGACAAAATTAAATGTTAAAAACAAAAAGGAATAACAATTTTAGTAATTTGTTGTAATTTAAAAATATTATTTATGGGTACTTGAAACTTTTAAAGTATATATTTTTATTTTATATACACAATGGCATTTTTAAATGCAATTTTTGGCAAAGATAAATTCAACCCAAGAATATGAAACTTAATTATCTAAATAGTAATAATAATGTAAAATATATTTAGTAATATAGGCTGATAGACTCTTCACTCAGAATTGTTTTTGTGTGTATTGATTGCATCTCATTGAATTCTAATTAAACATATCCCACATGACCCATACGACACATAAATAACAGCTAAGCGGTTGATGCTTTCCATTACCACATTAATATAACCAAATAATGCAAATTCATAACCTAATATCGCATAAAAAAATTGTAGATACCTCACAAATTTTTAAATATATATATATATATGCCCGAATACTGCACACAATAATAGTACAATATCGCATACATTTATTACAACCACTATAAATTATCGATAAAATTAAAAATGTGCGTGTTACATCACTGTAATAAAAATGAGTAAAATAAAGAAATTTAAATATAAGTAAAATTTTAAAATTGTATTTTTAACATATTCCATTATAGTCAGTTCGTTAAATAAGAAAACCGAGTACTGATATACCAAATTGCCTTCTTGTTCCATATCACATTTTCTCTGTTATTGCTTTAGTTCCTTTCTTAATTTCTCGCATTTTTGCTTTATTAACCACTTGTTGATCTATTATAATATCAATTTAAAAAAATTTATATTTTAAATATTACATGCGATTGTTTCAAAATTGAATGTCAATAGGTAACTTACTACAAATTTGACGCATATTGTAAATACAATCTTTTATAGATAAAGCTTAATAATGTCATGAAACCTTAACTAATATATATTCATTTATCAACAAGCAAAGATAATTGTGAGAAAAGTACAACTAAATATGTCTGTAGTTATGGTATATCCAGTATTTTAAAATTTGTGTGTGGTTTTGTTCTATGTGTGTTTTGCGTATTTGTGTGGTATTGAACAACGCCCCATTGCGGTATCAATTTGCCCACTTTTTTTTTATTACTGTTTAAAAATCTTCAATGTTCTTATATATTTTTATTGCTTTAGTTAATGTTTGATAATTGTCGCCAATTTAATGAAGAAGGATCACTTATTTATGAGGATGCCAATACATTAGAAAAAGTATTATTAGATCGTTCTAAAGAATTGGGACCTGTGTTAACTAAACCTAATAAAATGTAAGTTATATAATTTGCTTTTTTTTTTATTATTAATTTCATTGCTTATAAAGAACAAATTTATTTTTAAAATAATTGTACAATTAAAATAATATTGTATTGTAATACCAGTGTTTCAAGTTCATTGTTGAAATTCAGAAAATCTCAACTTCCTCAAGCAACACTACAAAAAATGCGCACTTTGTTCAATACCATTAAAGATTTTAAAGATCAAAAAGGTCGTTTGTTATCTATTATTTTCATGAAACTACCATCCAAAAGTGAATATCCAGACTATTACGAAGTGATAAAAAAACCCATTAATTTGGAAGTAATATCTCAAAAGTTGAAGAATAATTTGTATGAAAGTCTTGATGATTTGGCTGCAGATTTTGTGTTGATGTTTGACAATGCTTGTAAATATAATGAACCAGATTCTCAAATTTACAAAGATGCATTGGCTTTACAAAGACTGACATTGCAAACAAAATTACAACTTAGAGCAGATGAAGATAGTACACCTGATGTACAAAGTGCAGTACAGGAACTGTTGACTTCATTATTTGCTAGTGTTTATAATCATCAAGATGAGGAAGGTAGATGTTTTTCTGATTCTATGGCAGAACTTCCTGAACATGATGATATTGATGGCAACAAGTAAATATAACAATAGTTTTTGTTAAGAAATATTATTAAATTTATATTATTTATTTAGGGTAAGAGGCTTATCTCTAGATTTGATTAAACGGAGATTAGATGGTAATCAGTACAAACGATTAGACACTTTCCAAGAGGATCTATTTGCTTGTTTGGAACGAGCTCGCCAACTTTCACGGACAGATTCACAAGTATTTGAAGATTCTATAGAATTGCAATCATATTTCATTAGACAAAGGTTTGTTTGTTTATTATTTTATTTATTTTAATTAATATGTTCAATGCTGATGCTAATTTTGCATATTATGTTATATGTCACGCTAGTATTTGAAAAATATTGACAATGGCAGCCATATGGTTGAGTGCCGCATAAACTTAATTTAATTTGTTCATACTAAAATATTTATGTTTTTAAATGTTAATATGTGAAAATACATATAGTGTTTGTCGTAGGGTATTCGACGTTAGCGTTGAACATGTGAAGTGTTTAAGTCTGGAATAGAATCTATTGACAAAATAGTTTTTATTATTATGGTTTATTTGAAATACCTGTAATTCCATTTAGATTATATACTTAAATCACTTAATCCCCACTACCCCGATATTAAATTACTCAGGTTTGACATTTGGTAGATGCTTAATTTATTTAGGCTTAGTATCTTAAAAAAATAAGGAAATCAGTGGACTCCAGACTACACCTGCTCTACCCATTCCTCTGATCCAAGATATCCATTAGCAATAAACTATTATTTTGTAAGCTATCATCAGTTCAGTATGGTCCTATGGCTTTGCCAAACCTTCCAACTAAAGAATAATTCAGTATTTATAATCAATTTGCCTTGCTTAAATTTTCTCTGCTCTTTGAATCATCAAAAATGATCTCCATAATGTCTTAAAAATTCCAATTTTTCCTTAATTAACTAAATCATACTACCTAATTTCATTTAAAGTTAACCCTATTTATTAATTGACTATCCTAGATAATCTATCCTTTGAGATATCACAAACGGATCTGGCCTAGAAATTTACTAATTAACTCTATTGAGTGACTCTACCAAGTGCTTTCTCAGAGTTCATATTTCAGTGCTCATTAGACTCATTGTCAAATGTGGTTTTATTGCTTGGAACCCACACATTCCAGTTAACTGCCAGAAGATTGAGTATAATATGAGCATACCCAACATAAATTTCTTTGGTTCACAGTAATTAAGATTAAGATTCCCCATTACCACATGGATCACAACTATGACGCTTGTTACTGGTTCTTACCTCAATAAATTTTTAATGATTAAATTGATTTTCTTTCTCCACAATATTTTAATTTTAAAGTTTCTGTTTGGTCTTTTTTTAACATAGCATCTTTACTTATTCCTCCTTATTGTACTAATTACTTTAATATAATGAATCTGCAGCTTGCTATATGATTAATGCAAATTTGAATTTCTCCTTTCCATTTGATTAGTTAGTTGGCAAATCTGTAAATCTTTCAAAATATTAATCTTATATGCATATACTCCTGGGCTCCCACACGAGTTTTTAATTCAGTGAGGCCCAGTAATCTTTTTTGATATTAAAATAAATAAAAAAATAAATACTAATATAACTACTTCATCTTGGTTTTTAGGCTGTTTTAATAATGATAAATACCAAATAAATAATATGTGTATATGTGAATAAATGAATTATAAATTATAGAGATGAAGTATGCCGTAATGGAGATTTGCTAAATTCACCAGCTTTAAATTATTCTTTATTGGATTTATCTTTATCAGTAAATGATATGAGAGAAAGGAAGATGGCTGAAGAATCTATTAGTGGTAATCTAGAAGAGGATGAAATTAAAACAGAGGATTGTACCTTAGAAGTATATATTTTAATTTTATTTTTAGTTTACTTTTAATTTTAATTTTATTGTATTCAAATTGTTTTATTTAAGGAGCAAGAAGATAATACACCACCTCTAATTGCGGGAACTGCAGATGATTCTGTATGTGTTAATCATTTAGTTTATAGAGTTGGTGATTTTGTTTATGCAGAACCCCAAGAACGTGGCCAAGAACTTATGATATTAAATATTCAACGGTTATGGACTAATCAGGAATCACAACAAATGTTGTATGGAAATCATTTTTATAGACCTAGTGAAACATATCATTTGTCAACTCGAAAATTTTTAGAAAAGGTTAGTGTTTTTTTTTTTTAATCAAAAGTTATAATTTTGATTGTACTTAATTTATTTTTAGGAGGTTTTTAAGACTGATTTAAATATTACTATACCAGTAAGTCGAATTAAAGGCCGCTGTGCTGTTATAAGTGTTAAAGATTATTTTCGCTATCAACCAAAAGGATTTGATGAAAAAGATGTATATGTGTGTGAATCTAGATACTCTTCTAGATGTAGAAATTTCAAAAAAATTAAGGTATATATAGCCATAATTGTACTAATTAAGTAAGTAAATAATGGGAATCTTTTAGAATTGGGCCTTAAGCTTAACAGCCACATGGAAATTAGCTGAGAGAGATGAACCTTTGGACCCTAAACGAGTAATGTCTGTATTCCGTGACCGTGTGGAAAAACATAAAGAAGAAATAGCAGAGCTTGAAGAACATGAAAAAATAATTGAAAAAGAAAAACCAGTTAGTATTTTTAATTTGTGTATAAATCATATAAGTTGCTATAACATAATTTTGTTTTATTAAACAGAATGTGATAATACAAAATCCTCTTGGGGTTATTGATGATGGAAATGTTTATTATGAACAATACAATACTCATGTAGGTATACTCAAACCAGGCGATTTTGTTTATGTAAAAACCGATCAAAATCAGATAGTCCAAGTTGATAAAATTTGGATTAATAAGCAGTAAGTAAATTATCTATAATGTACATAACTTTAATTAAAACTCCCAAAGCCCTAAGTGTTAGTATAAGAAGTGCCCCATGGCCATACATTAATTAAATCAATTAAAAAATTAATGCATTGATGTGTTTTTATATTCCAGAGGAGCATTTGTCTTCGGTCCTGTACTACTAACTCCTACAGATCTTCCAAATTTTTCTGGTAGACAGTTCTTCAAACAAGAAGTTCTGTTGACTAATAATGAGGAAACTGTATTAATATTAAAAATTACAGGAAAATGTTCTGTGTTAGAACATGCTGAATATATATCATGTAAATATAAAAATATATTTTTTAAATTGCTTTTTTTATTGTAATATTTTTGTTTATTATATTTATTTTATAGGTCGCCCAGCAGAAATAGCTGAAGATGATGTTTATCTTTGTGAATCAATTTATGATGAATCTACTAAACAAATAAAAGAATTGCCAAAAGATGGTTTAAAAAAGTATACTCATTCTCCAGCTGTAAATCAAGACGAGTTTTATTTCTTTAGGAGACTTATTCATCCAGTAAAAGTAATGAAATATCATTAAAACTGTTATTAAGTTTTATTAAATGTAATTATTTCTTAGGTTGGAGCTACTGAAAACAATACTCAATCAAATGATGTTAAAACAGCATACAACCAACATTATGATTCTATATCTGTATGTTTAATATAATGATTTATTTTTGTATTTTATTAAATAACATCTTTATTTTGATTACAGAATGTTAGTTCTCCAGCTATGCCAAAACTAGAACCAGCTGATACAATGACAGAAGATTCAATGGATGGAGGTCCACCATCTGTCAGCTCTTCTGACTTGGGTGAACGTACATTGAATACTTCAACAGTTATGTCTACTCCATCATCATCTAGAAAAAAGAATCCCAATCATAAGAAACTTGTCACCGGTTATATATTGTACACAAGTGATGTTCGAAAAGCTATTGTACAAAATAATCCAGATCGTAGTTTTGGTGAAGTTAGTCGTATTGTCGGCAATGAAGTAAATTATATTTAACATATATTACAATAAAATAATTAACTTAATTTTTAATGATTTGAAATTACAGTGGCGTAATTTATCACAGACAGAAAAGATGGCATATGAAGAACGTGCAAATAGATTAAATGAAGAGAATTATCCACAATGGCGTCAACAAACACACCAAGCACCACCTCCAGAAGGTTCTGATCTAATTTGGGAGTGTGGTTGGGACAACTGTGACTGGCAATTTGAAGATCAATCAGATTGTTTAGATCATGCTGTAGCTGATCAATATGGACATGTGCAGACATTCTTTGCGGCCATACCTCCCAGCGGTATATATTTTATTTTATAAAATAATCTAAATATTTATATTTTCTATAATATATTATTTTTTAACTTAATAAGAAATTGAATTTCAATGTCAGTGGAGAGGCTGTCTTAGAGTTAAAAAGACTGGTATTGCTCCATTTCCAAGTTTACATCGTTTAGTTAGACATGTAAAAGAAGTGCATATACTTAAAAATCCTGGGAAACCAGTACCATTATCAGAACGCAACAAGTAAATATAATTTATATTTTACATGCTTAAGATGATTATATATTATTACTTATGTATGATGTATTCATTAAGATAAACCATCAATTATTTTTGAAAATATTAGATAGTTTAAAGGAGTTTATTTATGATCAAAATATATAACTGGAAAATAATTTTTAAAATATATATATTTTTAAATATAATCAATTTCATTTAAAGTTTTAAAAACTATTAATGAGATTGTTATTTACTTTCAACAATCATACTCTAATTTCAGAAACTTAATGTCTAGCACTCGCTCAGTCATTACTACCACTACTGTTTTATCTGTGACATCTGTATCTCCACCACCAGTTGAAAATTCTAATGGTCTGTTTTTTTCTTCAAAATATAATTTATATTTATTTTAGCATGACCATAAAAATTTTATTTAAAAAAAATAATTACTTAGTAATAAAATGTTTTTTAGAATTTTCTTTTTTTCTGAAATTGGATTTAGTAGTTGTTTCAAATATTGTTTAATTATTCGTATACATTTACAAATTTTATTATGCAAAGTTTATTATTTTTAAAACTAGTATTTTATTTTTTTTTTTAATAAAATAAAATAATTTCATTAGTGAGTGAAAGTATATGAAGTTTTTGTTTTAAATTGTTGATATTACTTTTCATTTGATTTTGTAGTTTGCATTAATCTTTTATATATTTGTTAGTTACAAAAATTAGTGTTTTGAGTTCTTATCATTTTTTGTATGCATATTAGAGCTTTGCACAGGCCTAACTTTTTAAGCCCTAGTTTATCATAAAAAAAATTTTATTTATGGAGCACAACTCTGTTTAGTAAATTATGTTTGATGTCAAGCCTGATATTTTACTTAAATATATGCCATGACTGACTTAATCATTTTAGTTCATTATTAATCTGTATTCTTGATAATCATAATTAAAAATACATTATATCGTTATTTTTCTTGAAAATAATTTTTACTTTGTTTGATTTAAATTTTAATTCATTGTTAGAAAATCAAAAATTTGGAATTCATCTTGGGAAATTTATTCTATTTTAAGTTTGGTTTGGCCCAAATTATAAATGTAGTTTAAGTTTGACCCGACTCATTTCAACTAATATTTATTGTTTGGCCTAACCTGGACAATCAACACTGATTGCATAGCTGTCCCAGCCTAACATAGCTCTGATGTGTATATAGTGTAGTATTATATGTTATGTTCATGGTAGTTTGTTTAATAGTACAACATTAATTATTTACATACATTTTTATGATTTTGAAAAAAAAGTGACTTGGATAATCAATGTTGTGTATTAAAAAAGTCACTGTGTATTAGCTTGTGTGTTGCTTTTTAAGTTGAATTTAAACCGCTTTATAGAAATGTTGTACTGTCAACACGTTTGAAAAAAGAACAAATGGCTCAACCAACACTACAACAGTTTACAAATCAACCTGGTAAGTTTTTCCTCTAATATATTTATAAACTTTTTGAAATGAAAGTTAATAACAAAGAAAAGGTATGTGATCAAAAACCATTTATTTAATCATTAAATAATTTATTTTTTATATTTATTTTTATACAGTTGGAGGAACTATCAATGTTTTAAATCAGATAAATAGGAATACTCCATCGCCCATGTCTCAAAATGGTAATTATATTTTTAATTGGTATATGGTTAACAGTTTATTTCCTTAATATGTTATTTTTATTAATGATGCTTAAATCTATATAGGTTCAGCAAGTAATAATAGCATTACTATTAGCAAACATCCTGAACCTCTATTTGTAACTGTGCCACCAAGACCTACGAGAGTATTTCATTCAGAAGCTTATATCAAGTAATTTAAAATCTCTTAATTTTTATTTAGATGCTAATAGTATTTTTTTCATATTTTTCAGATACATTGAGAGTTTAAATCTGGAAAGTAAATCTAATTGGGAACGTCAATTGATTGCTACACAAGAAAATACCAAAGGACCAGATGATCCAAATTCACTTCCAGCTATTCAGTGGTTAGGGAAAGGAATTGGTAATCATGGAAATGTTTTGAACGCTTTGTGGGCGCTTCGTAATTTTATGATGAAAGATGCCATGGGTCTTTCCAAAACAGATGAATAAGTTACTGATTTTTGGTTTAATTTATAAAATTGACACTGTTTTGTGGTTTTGTCAAACTCACTTAGTATTAGAAGGTTTTTTTTTTCATTAACATAAATTATTCATCAAGAAACAAAACGCATTAGTTTTTTTTACTATTATCTTAAAATATATAATTTACAATTTACCTACTATAGATATTTAATTATAAACAAATGATTTATATATATATATATATATATGTGTTTTGGATTTAAAAATCTGTTACTCTTCCTTTTCGTTCCCAATCACCATATCTGGTTGGTTCAGGTCCTTTTGGGCCATTTTGCTCTCCTGTTGATGGATTACGGCCTTCAGGCCATTCTTTTAAAGGCTCCTTTTCTTGAAATGGATGCTTTCCGGCTTCAAGTTCATCTAATTTTCCTTTAGTAATAATATGTAAAAGTTATCACTTAAGCTTGGTCAAATTATTATTTTACATTACCAATTGGTGTTTTCATTTTAATTTTTTCCTTTAAATCCTCTTTGGAATCAGTGGATTTGTGTTTAGTTAACAATTGTATTGGACATTGTTTAATTGACAAGTGTACTGAAGATCGGAATTTATTCATTGAATACATTCCACTAATTATTATAAAAATAAAATGGTTTTATTTTGTTAACAACAAAATAATTTGACGCTTATATTTTATTAAAGTTTGCAATGCTGAATTATTATTTTATTAACACAAAGAAATTTACAATCTTCAATAGTATTTCTTTAACATCTAAAGATAACTGAATACTGATAAACTGATTACAATTTTCAAGTTTGTAATTATTAGTACAGTAGTATTATTTAAGATATATTTAGATGTAAATCTTAAAACATGTTACTATAGAACAGAAACATAGAAAAAAACGAATAAGCAAAGTGGATTGATCAATCCACCTAGTGAATAAGTAAATCAATTTATTATCTATGCACAGAATAGATAATTTTGTGCTGGTAACCGTGATTAAAATTTGTGTTAACCCATCGTTATTGAATGATTATCGGCTAACCATGGTTTTGGTTATTGGTAACATTGAAAACTTAAAACTGAACAAACTGCTTGCTGGCGGCAGCCACTGTGTAACGTTTACTCTGCTGTTTAATGTTTAGCCAATTATAGTCAGGAAATTTTTTAGACAACGGCACTTGCAGATTATTAGATCTGTAATGTGAATGCGTTTAGCACACGGATTTAAATCTTGAATTTCCACTATTGAATTTGATAATTCGTATTACTGGTATAATATGGAATATACTCTGTTAAGCTTGTGGTATACCGGTTACTAACCTCAAGGATCAGCCAATCAGAGTGGTAAAATTTTTTTTCGAAAATCATGATTCACGTTATCATGTCGGATATACTCAGAATTATTACTCTTTACTCTCTAGGTATTGTGTCCGTTGTCTGATGTATTGGATTACTGCCTACTGTAGTGTGGACCGTAGAGTTATATTCGGGAATTATATTACACAGTTGAGACATGTGACACAGACTACAATACGAATGATTTATAATATATTTTCATACATGTTGTGGTTATGATGTCATCAATTTAATTATCTGATTTTTGGGTTTGTTGAGTGTTTAGACTACCCGTTTTCTTTTTAACATCTGATATTTGATAAGTAATATTAAATATCTGTAGTTTTTGACTATTACCTGTCAATTTTTATTCGATAATTTTTATTCTGATTTATAATATTTTTATTAATAATTTTTATACGATGGACCAAGAAAATCAGAGTGTTATTTATATTGAAAACTGGAATGATCTATGTCGATTGTGTCTCCGTAATGAAGAAACATTGCAAAATTTGTTCTTTGAAGAAACCCTTTTGGAAAATGTTCAAGAAGTTACTAATCTCCATGTAAGTTAATATTACTAGGGTACTTGAATGTACTTTTATAATTTTATTAAAAATATTTTTATGTTATAGTTTAATGTCGAGGATTCTTTGCCTAATTCTATATGCAAAATATGCATCGACCAAGTTAATTCATTTGTTGAATTTCGAGTACGATGTAAAGCTACAGATGAATGGCTACGAAATGAAGGTGTGATTTCGGATAATGAACACAAGGTATACCTTTTATTAAGCTATCTAATAGGATGTAATTAATTTAACTTTCAATTATGAAATATTGATAATGTAGACTTAATTATAATTAAGAATTGCATACCGTCGTTCCAGTTTCTCGATAAAATTTGTTTTTATTTTTTAATGAATATTGGTATGCGTGTATGTTCCAGGATAATATCGAAATTGTAGAAGTAGTGGACATCTGGAACGACGGTACTTCACTGGAAAAGAAAGAAAGCATAATTTCCCAATTATGTACAGAAAATACTGATGATAAATTTTGTTTGTGTGAAGATTGTGGTGAATGCTTTGAAACAACTAAACAACTCGCTTTACATACTAAAACACATTCGTCTGACCATATTAAATGTAATTTGTGTAATGGAGTTATAGATAACTACACTAAATTTAATAATTCATTATTAAAAGATGAAATTAATCTATGCAATAAGTGCAAAAATTTGAATAATATTGATAATTTAGAAGTAAAAACTTCTTATACAGAAATTGAAGGAGGTTTTTTATGTGAAAAATGTCAAAAAGTTTTCAAAACTCTGGCTGGTATGTTATCACATTTAAGAAATTATGAAAAGAAATTAGAAATAGGTTCATTGTCCTATCAATGCCATTTTTGTGAGGAAGTATTTGCAACTATTCAACAAGTTTGGATACATATGAAGACTCATGCACCCGGTGAAAAAATAAAATGTCGTCATTGTGAAAAATGTTTTAAATCATACTTGACACTTGTACGTCATGAAAACAAACATGAAGGTACCTTTAATTATGTATGTTCATATTGTGGAAGAGCTTTTGTTACGCCATATGGTCGTGATAGACATGAAATGACCCATAATGCAGCCAAAGATGTACAATGTGAAAAATGCACAATGACATTTTACACCAGAGCTGAATATAATAGACATATGAGATATCATGACAATGTCAGAAACTTTTTGTGTTCGTTTTGTGGTAAACGGTTTTTTGAAAGTGCTCATAAAACAATTCATGAACGAGCTCATACTGGAGAAAGACCATTTGCTTGTAATTTTTGTGGAAAGAAATTCATGTCTAAACAAAAAGCACGTCGACATCAAGCTATTCACTCAAGACATAAAAATAAAAAATAAATACATTTAATGACTAATTCTCTACAATATAAGTTTGTTATTTGTTCCTATTATATAATTGTTATGTTACCAAATATTTCTTTTCGTTATTATTTATATTTTATTGTGTTTCTGACTATATACTATAAAAATTACATAATATTGATAATGTTAATTAAAACATTTTGTATGAATTATTTGTTCTGCAATGTATCAATAAAATCTGGTATAGAATTTATCCGTATCAACTACTTTAAGAAATATTATTTTCAAATTAGACATATTATCAAAATAATATTTTTAATTACCACATATATGTTTAAATATTAATGAAATAATTTTATATACATTTTAGGATCCAATGACAAATAATTCAGAAGAAATTGATAGTAAAGATTTATTATTAGTGGAATCAAATCAATATGAAGAGCAGTTAATTGATGATCCAGAACCTGTCAGTGATAAGCAATTAGTTGAAAATGAAATCGAGTTATCACACTGTATTGTTCAAACAGAAGATGTAATTCAAATGTCTGATAAAGGAGAAGAAACACTAGAAACCAACTCTTGTGATCATCAATGTCCAATTTGTGGTAAAGAATTGTTGTCTGCATATACACTTGCAAATCACATGCGTTCTCATACAGGAGAGCGTCCTTATGGGTGCAGTGTATGTGAAAAATTCTTCAAGACTAAATCTAATTTAAATGAACACTACCGGTTAGTTGTACTACTATTTTATATTAATTATATATATAAACCGGCTTATGGGGTGATCTGGGTATGCTGTTGATTACTCATATAAATTTTTTTTTGTCTTTTTCATGATTATGTAGGTCATAGATATGTGTAATTGTGAAAAATATAAAAAGTTCTAGATATGTAATGAATACTTAATTAATCGTTATAAACTTAACATAAGATTTGAAAATAATATACCAGTTTTAAATAATAATTATATATAGGGTGACTTACCTAACACGCTCACTCCCATTTTTCCTTTAATAATAAATTTTTCAAATTCTTGATTTTTTTTTGTACTATATAAGGAGTGTCCTGTGGTGATACAATCTTTTGTTTTTTTAATGAGAATTTCCATTTTTTTACTGTAAATTACTTAGTGGATAATTTTTTTGCAAAAGTTGATGTATCCTAATTCAAAACTCAATCAAGTAGTTTCTAAGGTGTCCTCTATTAGTGTATTTTTATTTTATTTTTCAATATTCAGTGGACAAGAATTGAATCCGTAAAATTAAAATTAGTTAAAAACTTACTGTATAATGTCTTTTATAAATTAAAATAAAAACACACGACGATTGGATAAGTAGTTCTAGGGTAAACCTTTAACAAAAATACATTTCTTACATTTAAATATTACTAGTTGTCCCCCTGGCATTGCTGTGTTAAAAATTTGTTTATTTAATAAATATATTTGTAAAAAAATGTTTACCTATGCAATATTTCTACTGATCTAATAATCATGTTACTGATGAAAAGTAACATAATATGTGACCAATGGTAGTCCTATAAATAAACAAAAAAACTTTTCTTCATTAGTCAAAAGCTAAGTTAATGTCTGAGCCTTCAGCTACCTATATGGGGGTTGCAAAAATACGCTACAAACATCTGCCAAGTGCCAAAGTCTCGAGAAATTTATTGATATAACTTATTTAAAAACAGTCTAGTAGTTTTTGAGTCTCCAGCTAACAGACAAACATACATTTTTATGTATAGATATTAAATAGAAAATGAAACATAGGTCCCTAACATTATTTTATACTGGTTGATTCGAAGATTTTAAATGTTTAAAACTTAAAACCCGCACATGCAGACGTGTATCATTTGCAAATCTGTCACAAATACTAGTGAAGTAGTAAATCTATAGTTTATGGCCAGAAACTAAAAATTTAAAATTTAATTAAATTTTTTTTGTAAAGAATCTAAATAACCAATTTATATATTTAATTTTTAGTAAATATTTATGGTAAAAACGTTTATTTAAATTAGTTTGTTTATTTTTTAAAATAATATATTTTTCAAAATATTTTTTTTGAAAATTTTCATTCATAAGTAAATTTTAAATTATTTATCCATATCATTTTTATACGTTTAACTAGTATTAATTTTTAATTTTTTAATTTGTCAGATTTTTGTATTTCAGACTAGTTGCACCTTGTGTGATATATAGTAATAATAAATTAAATTGTTACATTTTAATAAATGTATATAATATTGTTTTGTCTTAAAATGTGGTTAAAATGTGTTTTAAAACCCGTCCAGTTCATCTTGGTAATCGATAAAAATATTTTAGTTTTTGGGCCACTTTTTTTTAAAATTGTAAAAACTGTTGCAAAGTCCCAAGATGGTGAGATTAACGAATTGGACAGGTTATTAAAATAAGAGGAGGATGTCATATCCGCATGCGTCGCGTCGTTGCCATTTGACTAACGGCACAACAGCAAAACTTAAATATATAATAATCCATAATCTGTTTTTTTAAATATTAGAGTAATTTGACTAGTTATCAAATTTAAAGGTAAGAATATTATTTAAAGCCTTATGAAGGCTTTTTTTGATATTCGAATTTTGTAACAAGTTATGGGCATTTTAATACTTATAACTTGCAAAACATATTTATAAAAATAAATATAATATAATATATACTGTATACAATGTATTCCTCCCCACCAAAGACATTACTGGATACTACCATTGATTATAAATACTAAAAATACTGTTTTTATAATCAATGTATTATATTATATATTTGTGTTGTTACAAAATCGTTGCCCCTTTCCCACAGACAGATCTGTACATAGTCTAAGGACGCTCCTACAATCGAATGTTTGTACCTATCACGACTAATTTAAAGAAATATACTTATTTTTTACATATTATATTTTTATTATTTGTTTCGCGTAGTGTTCACAATCCGGAACTGCGTTGGATGAAGACGTCGAGCAGGGACATCCCGTCCATAACCCGAGTAACGGTCACGTCCGAAGACATACTGACGTGCGGTCAGTGTTCTAAGGTGTTCGTATCGCTGGACGAATTGTCAGCACACGAACGCATTCATGACGAGCAACAAGAACAGCCGGAGCAGAAGCCGCTAACGGCCGCGACGATCATTGCACCGGAGGCGATGGCGTCTGCAATGACTACTTTCACGTGTGAACAGTGTAACAAAAAGTTCATATCGAAATCGCAACTGTCCGCGCACATAGGCAACAACTGTTCGGACATCGCGGACCGGCAGTGCCCGTATTGCGGCAAGCAGTTCCGGTCTGTGGCCACGCTGGAGAATCACAAGCGGGTGCACACGAGAGAAAAACCGTTCGCGTGCGATCAGTGCGCCAAGGCGTTCCGGACCAAGGGCAATCTGCTCGAGCACAAGCGTGTGCACAAAAACAACCTGTGGCCGACGAAGAACGACACGAAGATGATGGCCGACGCCGGTCCGGCTGCCGGCGACCAGAGGTTCCAGTGCACGTACTGTTCAAAACCATTCCGGACGTACACAGCCCTGTTAAACCACGAGCGCGTGCACACCCGCGAAAAGCCGTTCGAGTGTTCCGTGTGCGGCAAGTGTTTCCGCACAAAGTCCAACCTGACGGAGCACATGAAGGGCTGTCACGACATGGACTCTTCCGCTTACTGCTCGGACGAAGTGCAAGTGTTCACGTTCAAGACCCATTCGATGGTGACCGCCGCCGAACTGGAGTCTGTGTGACGACCGCGACACGCACATCGCGGTTGCGCGTTACACGAGACGCAGCGTTCGGCTGTATAACGATAATTTTTATCATTCATATTTAAACATTTATTATTATGTACAATTATAGGATCGGAACATAATTTTTACAAGCATTTAAACGTATCGACAATAATGTTATTTTGGTATATATTTAATAATATAGTTTACATGTAAAACATTAAACAGTACAATATAATTTACATTTTATTCTTTTGCAAATACACATTTACATGATATATATTATATAGGTATATAATAATATATATAATATTAATTCGACGTTTATTGTTTAATCAAATTTGCGGCGATTTTAATAACTATATAATAATTTAATATTATGTATTCAAATTTTCGATAGCTATTCATGATAGTTATAATAATAATAATAATAATAATAATAATAATTAATAATAATGATAATAATATTATGTTATTAAGTGTTAATAATTACAATTACATATTATAAATATTTAAAGGTACCTCCTATCATTCGTCTAACAATGTTCGTCGGTAGATACGTCTAATATGTTTTATAAATTTTAATATTACTCAGTAATTACTAAGTAATATATTACAATACATAACTAATACAATCATTTATCGGTTCGTCGAGAATTGCACAGCGTCGTCGACAGTTTACATACACGCCCGACATATCGGAATAAACGTTGACATAATAATATTACTCGTGTACGCATGTCTGATTATCGCATTATTGTTGTTATTTGACAAGCTGATGTCACTGCAAACGTGGCCAGTATTGCGAGGACAAGTCGGCCGTGTGCCCCGGTACAGCGATTGGCACAGAAACTCCGGGCGATATGAGACCTACAGAACCGAAGAATATTATTAATACCTTAAATGCATTTATATTATTTAAATTTCAAAGGATCATTTTATGATCCAGTAAAAACAACAAAACGCTATTATAATACAAATATTTAAAATACAAACAATTCTATTCAAATAATACCCGGGAATGGTTTACATAATAAGACTGAAGATTATGAAGTATTGTTTCACGAAAAAAGTGTACAACTTTTTATATTTTATTGTGCATCGTGTGCACATTATCACATGTCCGAGATGGACAAGGCATCCCATCGAAATATTTTTCGAGGGTGTAAGGGGGTAATAAATAATACATATATTGAGTGTTCATATATAAAGTATATCATCTAAAGCGATGGGAGGGGGTGGCACGGCTACTTATGGTATCATATAATTATATGCATATTGTAAAATTAGTATACCTATACAAATACTACTAGGGGTCCATGTGGGTGGGTAGTTTACATAGATAGCCTGCGATGGGGTTTAGTTCGCAACATAAACGTCTTGTGACTTTGGTGTCTCTGGCTTTCGTTTTAGTTGAACCTATTTATATTATGAAAATTCCTCAATATTATATTATTATTATATATACAGTATGGTTACAGTAGGTATAAGTAGTTATAATATGTACCACTTGTATCACATATAGTACGTACCATTGTATCAACTATCCCCTACAATACCACCAGGCTGCAACATTTTGAAATGAGTACTTTTCAGTATTGCATAATGTAAGAATGCGAGTTTAAAATTGCAAGTTTTTTTTTACCCTGTTGGATCACAATATTGCTGAACTATGGCACTTAAAACCCATGCGTTAGTTGTCTCCAAATGGAAAATTTTCGTTCCCTGGTTTCGAGTGTGAGCTGTTAATTATTTGATATTGGAGTAAATTGACTTATTATCAGACTATTAAATATAAGAATATTATCTGTGCTTAAGTGTCGGTTTTTTTTCTATATTTTAATTTTCAAGCAAGATATGGGTATGTAAAATATCACAAATTAAAAGTTAAAATATCGAACAAAAGCCGATGCTTGAACAAAAATAATGCTTTTATCTAAAAGTTTGATAATAGGTCAATTCACCCTAATGCTAAAACTAACTACACTAAATTGAAACTAGTAATCGAAAATTTGATTTGTCGTATATTTGTAAAACGGAGACAATAAATGCACGGGTAGCATCCTCTTAATATGGCTCCCTATACATTGGCATCTCGGTGTAAATCACCCCAAATTCTGATCTATACCATCGTATAATTCAAAGTTAAGACTGCATAGAGAAAAATATTCAAATATTTTTTTTGGTATTTTATTTAAGTGTATATAGATTTGTAACATCCAAGTCACGATTTCGTTATGCTTACATCACCATTGGTTTTAACTAAATTATAAAATTTTTTTATACTACGCAGGTTTAATATTATATGGTACAATTAATTTTTTTCATTTAAATATGTATTTATAAATTCAAATTCTGATTTTTGGAATTTTGAAATATAGGTATTTTAGTATTGAAAATCATATTTTCAAAAACATTTAGATTTGTTTTAACCATTTGTAAAAAATGTCCTGTGGTGATACAAACTTCTTTTTTCAAATAAGTAATGGCTAAATAATGAGAACCGCCTACTTTTCTAAATTTAATATAAAATATGAAAATTATTCTAATGTCTATTGCTTATCAGTTATTATACTCGGAGGATCCTTATGGTTTATGCATTATAAAATGTAAATTTAATTAACGATGATTACTATTATTAACAAATCATCATAGACCACCATAATGGTGTAGTAATAATAGTATAATTATAGTATATATTATATAGTATCTATTAGTTATTAGTTATTACCCATAGACCATCATATACGATTTACCTATATGGATTATTAATATAACATGGCCTTATTATAGTTACAACTTATTCTTAGTACATATAACCAGATAACTTTAAGTAGGCAATTCAGAAATTACTCGTTCGAAATTGTATATAAATACGTCAAAGTTTACAAAACAAATCATTTAGTTAACAATTTAGAGTAAAATAGGGTGGTTCTCATTTGAAAAAAGGAGTTTGTAGGACAATGCTATTAATACATGTTATGAAAATCTATGTACTCGTATTTGAAAGTATGGTTTTATCATAATACGTAAGTATACCTATCTATACTTAAATCATATTTAGAATTTAAACGCATTGGGAACATTTCGAAGTTCATTGAAAATTATAATCGAATATCAGCTACTCTAAACTCGAACAGTCCGAGAAAAAAATTAAGTTCGACCCAATCATAATTGTTACAAACCGCTGGAAGGCTGAAATATTCATAATAACAATATATTGGAGCATCATTACAAAATTTATATTTTATTATCTATTATAAATTATTATATATATATATATATCAGACGCGTGTGTCATATTTCATTCACTCTGTTATATCACGGAATCCTACCATATATAATAGGTATAACTATTTTGATTTATCAACAAAATATTTTATAATAATAATCGTACGGTCTGCTAGACACAGGTACGTGTGCCGAACTAGTCTCGTTTCATCTCCGCTACCAGGTCATCGGTAAAGTAAAATAAATTATAACACTCATTTTTTATTTAAATATACGTTAAATTGTACTCGGTATACCTAAGTGTCTTGTCTAACATCCAGATCCTTTATCATATTCCCCCGTTTGTTATTAATCGGCCACTACGGATACACTGCCGTATGCCAGTGATAGACAATGTTTTAATAGTTACCGAAAAAATATACCACGCGACAATAATATATGAAATTTAATGTACGCACCAGTCGAGTTTGAGCCGTTCATGTTGTATTGGTGGTGCGCGTGGTGGTGTGGATGGTGTCCGTTGATGGGCGGCGGATGATGATGGTAAGCGGCGGCGGCAGCGGCTGCGGCGGCGGCCGCGTGGTGAGTCGGCGGACTGCTGTTGTTGGACGTGGGCGACACGGGTGACCTCAGGTAGCCGGGCGCGCCGATGGCCAGCGGTGGCGACGTGTCGTACGTCGGCCTGGACATGCAGCCGTACGCATCCCGCTGGTCGCCGCCGGACATGGTGTGATGGCCACCCATGATTGGCAGCGACAGACCGTTCTCGTTGTTGCCGCCGGGCATACCGAAATTCATCGACATCGGACTATATATAGAACACGAGTGAACAAAATGAAGTAACATACATATGATAATAATATATACGAAATGAACGGTTTAAGAGTAAGGTTGGGTACAAGGTCAAGGTGTAACACCTATTGTAAAACCGAAAGATAATAATATTTTTGGAGATAACTTCATTGGTATTTGTTATAGTATTTTTTGATGAATTTAACATACGAACAAGTTCGATAGAGTTGTCATTTTCCGATTATTAAAGCCATCTGTTTTTTATTTTATATTATGAGCTGGCAATGCTTTTTTAATTTGTTTTGAAAAATATTTTAATTAAAACTTGAAATAAACTGCAATAAACTTAGATTATTCTAATATTAAAAATATAATAGGAAATCTCGACCATAATCATACTTATACTTAACTCAGTAGTTGCAGATTACCGTAAGTAATTAATACATATATATATGTGCAATTACTAATTATAATGTATTATTGTCAATGTATCTATACCATTTTTACCATATATTATAATTCATAATTTAATCTTTTAAAAATGTTCATTACGATGTTTCTTAAAAAATAAACAGTACGTTTGTTTTTGTATAATATGAAAACAGTTATAAAAACCAATAATAATTGAAAGACTAACGGTGTAGTTTAAATTTTAAACAACGAGATATCTATTAAAAGTTATTTTTTTTGGATTACTGAAAGTTTGAGTCGATACATTTTAACTTAAAAGTCACACTATGTAAAATGCTCACACACCAAATATATAATAAATATAATATATATACAAATATAATAAATATATATAATGTATACTAAATTACTGACAAGTGCTAAGAATATATAAAAAATTAAATAAGAACAAAGAGAGGCATTATATTTGTGAAACAACATTTTGAAAATTGTTTAACAAACACAATTATTTAGGTACCTATAACATTTATATATACCTAAACGTGTCGTGGTTGCCGATAGTTGTGTACATATTTGGATTGGTATCTGGATTGTTTGCAAAACCATTCATCCTGTTCGGAGACGATTGTTGTTGCTGCTGCTGTTGTTGCTGTTGTTGCTGTTGCTGTTGCTGCTGCTGCTGTTGATTTTGCGAGTCCATCGATTGGTTTTGGTTAGAGTTTGGACGCCGTTGGGTGCGCAGTTTCTCTTCCCGTCGCCACTTGGCCCGGCGGTTCGAAAACCAAACCTTCAAATCATAAACCGACACCGCTATTATATAATATAGTGACTTAATAAAATACTTGCAAGTATTATTATACTTCCTTGATTTTCATTATATTTATAGATGCGTATCAGAAAGACCTCTAAACCTAACTCGTACGAAATTCGATTTTTATAAATAGAATTGCTTAAATAAATATTTTGCATAGGAATATGAAATTAAAAATATATGAGTTTTTCACAAAGGTAAAAAACTTAAAAATGACAATGATGGATAAAGTCAAAATTTTATTTTTTGATGAAAAATTACGTAAAAAATATTTTCAAAAATGTTAATTGCTTTTGAAATAATATGTTTAGATACTTAAATGGATTACTCTGTAAAATTTATTTCGGTTGCAACAAGTGTTTTAGTATTTTCCTTTATAAATTTATAATAATACTATAACAGTAAGTACATAATAACAAATAATAACGCACTTATATACCAACATGTATTTAGAGATTCTAGTTTTTTACAAACGCATAGATATATGTATATACATAGAAGAAGAGGGACGTTCGTGGGAAGTCTTTTAAACTTTTACGAAAAACTTTCATGTCGAAATAAAATAGAAATTCCTCGAGTTTGCCAGGAAACTTTTATATCACTCAATACGAATATTTTTTTAGCCCTTTTATGCGTTCATAGACAAAACAAAAGTGACGTTTACCTGTATTCTTGCTTCAGGCAATCCGATTTTTCCAGCGAGTCTCTCTCTAGCGAATACATCTGGGTAATGTGTCCGTTCGAATTCTAAATATAAACACGATATTATAGGTTATTCTAGTGTTTGGATATAATGGAATGAGTAAATAAACGTAGATTAGCATGGTACATACATATTATACCAAATACCAATATATGTAAAATATTTTAAAAGTGTCGTATCATTTGTATATTATATATTTACCTTTTTCCAAACTATCTATTTGGTCGTTAGTGAACGACGTACGGTTTCTTTGCAGTTTTCTTTTCAGCCTGAGTCGCGCTTGGTCGTCGTCGTTGGCCGACCCGGTGACTCCACCAATCAAAGAACCATCGTGGTTGGAGTTATCCCCGATGGACGTGCACGTTTCGTCAGATCCCATTCCTCCGTCCAAGTCTAAAACTAATAAGTTCGGATCCGATATATTATTAGATATACTAAAATATACTAGCGTGAAAACGTTGATCTATTTTTTCATTAAAGAAAATTATGAGTTTTGACATTTGGAAAAATTGTTACTGTGAATTTTTACATATTATATACCTTGATTGACAAATCTAAGCAAACATTGATTGTTAAAAATATTGATTTTAATCATTGATAATATAGCATATATATGTATATATGTTAAGGATTGATTGTTGTGGGGCATGGGGAGCTTTGCTTCCACAATTTAGATACTTAGGTCCAATTTAATTATTTTAAGGGACGCTAATTTGTTTAAGAATCCATATTCTTTAATTTTTCCAATTAGAGCACTGGATGACTTATAGGTTCTGTATATTATATAGGTTTATTTGCCGTGGCATTATTTTTTAGCCAACAATGATACGATTGAGTATAAACGTATCGTGCGAATTTGGTTGGATAAAATAAGCGAAAATTGCTGTGCTCGGTCTGTGCGAAAAACGAAGCGGTTACGCGCTTGACACTAAATGTAGTCTATAATTATAAACGCTACACTACTTATATAATCCCAATCTCTATATGCAAAGATGATATATATTCCAATAATATAGATATTGTATATATTTTGTAATTAAAATTAAAGATCCCTCTCCCCAGTACGCCTATGTATATAATTACAATTTATATATAAGTTATCTCAAATTTATCGATATAGTAAATACTAAATCGCCATTATAATTCTATAATTCTACAGATAGGTACACCAACGCAAACGAATTTATAATTATATGTAGACATGTCATCACTACAGTCTACAGCCGTAATCTAAATGTGACGAATTGATTTTTCCATTCAATAACGTCTTGTAATTGGTTCCATTGTGAGAGACGCCGTATAATATTATTTTATCCACAAGTAAAATAGTAGTTACCGTCTGAAACTATATACGGCGTAGCACGGCCCGTCTCATTTGATTTTCAATTCGTCACTTGTGCCGTATGTAGTTAGTGAATTTACTTAATTGAACTGTTATATTGTTTTGAATACAATTCATTTTTACCTTTACCATTAAAATTAATAAAGTAATTATGTGTCAGAATATGGTTAACGAATTATAACGAATCAAGTACCTAGAGGAAAATTGTCAGACAAATAAAGTGATGCATATTGTTTATTAGTGGGTGGTAAATATATTATATAGGTAGTGTTTTCCGTCATCTTTTCGAATTAGTATTAGCAGTGTATGTCAATTTTTCATTATATATGTTATAAAGAACAACACCTAGGTTGGTAGGGGTACTATTATAATGGCGTATTCTGTATTAAGTTTGTATTAATAAAACCTTTTAGAGCTTTTACCAATGTTGATGAACGTGAACCGCCGTTTAAAGCGTAAATAAACAGAAAGTTATAAAATTTATCAGTTGGAAATTTTTTTGAACAATTTATTAAAATAATAGGTACTCGGTATTATATATATGAATGATCACGGATGATTATTATTAATGTATAGTTGAGTTGGTTAGCTCTCTTCCTGTACATAGGGTGTTATAATTATATGGGAACAGGTAGTACAGTAGAAATAATAATAATAATTGGTTTAAAAATAAACTAAAGTATATGTACGTAATTTTTTAGAAAAAATTTGATTATGATATTCATGTTTAAAAATGTACCAAATAGACATTATTTTATTATAAACGTGAATAAACGCGTTTAAAAATAAACTAAAGTATATGTACGTAATTTTTTAGAAAAAATTTGATTATGATATTCATGTTTAAAAATGTACCAAATAGACATTATTTTATTATAAACGTGAATAAACGCGTTTCTTTAGTTTTGGTGTGTTATAAATGTGTTTAGCATAAAAATACTTTGTTTTTGACGAAATCTTCCATGAGACGATTTATTTATATTAGATAAACTTACCGAAATGTCGTTAAAAATCTTGTCTTTAGGACGATATGTCCCACAGTGTTATACATAAAGCTAACACTGGAAAACGGAAAAATTATAAACACAGAGGTCGGGGAATCCACTATTTGATATATTATGTTGTATATTTATAACACTATACTATATAGGAGGTGCATATTATATTCACACCGCATTATTATTTTGGCAGAGTTGACACAAACACGCGCATCGTATATTATTGTATGTTGTATGTATATTATATATTGTTTGCGTGGTGACTAGAATTAACTAAAACAATTATTTCAAAGGTCCGAGTTTATGATGTGAAAGACTGCTTATATTATATACATACTGCATCTCCCGCGGCCTCAGACCTCTCTCACTGTACATAATATATATATATAGGTACACATATACAATCGTTGCAGTCGCGGTCCATCCCTAAATCGGAGAGATGATTATTACAGCATCCCTTCGCTCTCTCTTCACACACACACACACACACACACACACACACACTCGTGCTCACAGATATATATACAGACACGCACACTAAAGTACGTCGCTGCTCGTTACGCTTGTGTATGTGTGCGCGTAGGGGCCGACTTTTAGGGGTTCAAATTGTTCATTGGACCGCGCGGACCGGCGGGTCGGGTTTGGGGGACGGTACATCGCGCGACACAAGGGGTTCGATCGTATATATATAAACACATTTTTTTCGTCTCATATATATATATATTTATACACCTCACCCGCCATCCTTTTCCGCGCCGATCGTCTGTCGTGGAAAAAAGGGCTTTTTTAAAATTTATATATTATTACACACGCGATATTGTACGTATATAATAATAAATACACGTACGCATAACGCGTTCGATCTGCCCGGCACTCGTATATAATATATATATATAACAGCCGGCGTGACAAAAATCGGTCCGAAGGTGTGTGTTTTCGGTACACGCAAGGGGGGTGCAGTTTTGTCTATGTGTGCGTGTCTTTGTACGATTTTCACCGTGTACACGCAGTATTACGCACATATGTAATATATATACACGACTATAAATATACGTTATATGTATGTATTATTATATTATGCCGGATTGTACACATAATAATATATACTGTCACCGTCATAAACGCGGTCTGCACGGTGCGAAAAAAAGATAAATAAAAATCTTTCGTTAATAATAATAATAACGCGCGCGCGCACCGCATTTATATATTTTTAAAACCCTTCTTTTCGCGGGACCGTTTAAAACTACACCATTCTTTTCCACCCACCGATACACCCTAAGGCTTGAAAACTTGGCGTAACGCAACATACGATGAATGTACCCAGGAAAAACTCGTCTATAATATTATTATTATATTCATTATTATTGTATTTTTTTCACCTTTGTCTCACATTCTCATTTTATAAGTAACTCGTGTAATATATAGGTATACTTTAATGTTGTGCATGGTCCGGTCTACATCAGTCTGGTTTGGTCTTAACATATAAAAATTGTCGGCTTGTCACTGTAATCCGGTTCAATATTATTTGAAAGTAATTCGATCTAGTTCCGGTTCAAATATATTATTTTTGGTTTGGCTTAGTCCGGTTTTAGCCAAAAAATATCATTTCAGTTCGGTCTGGATCGATCCCGTCATGGTAACGGTCCTTATGAACTATTTAAATTTTTTTTTCGCAATATGCGTAAAATTGAACGAAAAACACCAACTACAGATTGTGTTATATTTATATAGTTTCATGACCATAATAACGGCCCGGACTATTACAAACAAAGCCATACAGTCCGGTCCAAATTTTTTCAGATCGGACCGTTGGTCCGGTCCTGGTCTACTTTATTAAATTTAATTAAATTACCAGTTTGGTTTAATCCAAAAAAAAAAAAATGTAACCGTTGGTTCGGTCCCTAAAATAATAGACCATGTAGAGCACTAGTATACTTTAATAAAAAATTCAATAAACACATACATAATTCAACTATAAAAACGATTAGTATATTAATTCTACAAAATTAATGTACCTAAATATGCAGTGGCGCCGAACTACTTTTTAGTAAATGGCGCAAATACAAATATTAACCACTCACCCATCTTTATCTAGACATCCTCAAAAATAAAATTTTCATAAAATTTCCAATTACTTGGTCATCAATGATTAAAGTATTATCATATTCATATTAAGTAGGTATCTGTTACCTAATACCTACTGGCTACTAAGTGCTAGTTTTTTTTTTTAAATTATATAGACCCAGTATACCCACCTCTAATTTTAGTACGTATTCAATTTTACTGTAAATATGTATAATCGGATATGCATCAATTGCTAACCGAAAAATTTTAAATGCTGCTGTTTAATTTTTTTTACAAATGAAGAACTTTTAATGTCTATTTATTTAATATTATGATTAATTACTCCAAAGTGGTAAAGTAATAAGTTGTTTGCAACCTACATGCATATTAAAATATTCAGCTAAAATTATAAATTATATAAAAAATATAATAATATATTTTTTTATTTGCAAAAATTAAAACTGACCCGAAAGTTTTAATGACATTGAAACAATAAAAATAAATATGGCGGATCAACTCAAACAACTTAAGTTTAAGACTTCCAATATTGTTTCAAAAAGTGGTAGGAGCGTTAGGATAAGTGCATAACGGATGGTGAATATTTTGAAAGGGAATAATATTTAAAAATGTATTTGTTATTTTAAATAGTTAACATATTTTTTAAATATTTGTATCAATTATTGACGAATGATTATATTTACAAATTGTTGTCGGCCGTCGTAGACGAACTCCAAATTTTTCGCGAACTATATTTAATAATTGAGGTCAGTAATGAGTATATTACATTATTACCTTATTTATTGACTAAATATGAGGGTACCTACTACCAATTAAATAGGTATATTGCAATACACAGGACGACATTAAGTTTCGGCGGAATTTATGGCATACAAGGGCCTGTTTTGTATTATTATGTCGTATATTACATTACAAGATATACATACCTACGCGATGCGCCACAGCGTTTGGTTAAAGATGGGGGCTGTGGGGGAGACGGTATCACGATATCTCTTTGGAAGCGGACAGACGGAACGGCCGGAGGGGTTGCAGAAGATTGAAGGGGGCGCTAGGTTTTTCACCGCGGGGACCAGTTGTCGCGCCAAACTCTCTGTACACACACACACACACACACACACACACACACACACACACACACACACACACACACCGTAGGAACGCGTTCGTTCCGTCTTATCGGCAACTTTCTACTCGAACGCTTCCCATTCATTTGGGCGGCCCGTCGGTTAAATAACGTCGTGGCGGCGGCCACGCTCGTTATCACACACACGCGCGCGTTCGCGACTTTTCCTCCGGTTTCTACTTGCCGCCAGTTTCTCACCCCCGTTCCGCCTCAACATTATCCATCCTCACGTCTCTCTGCCGTGTCCTCTCGTTCCTCCATCGTCTCTTCATCGCCGAATATACATATAACATATATAATGCGCGTCGCAACGTTGCCATATCGGTCTCATGCTGTATATTATATATATATAGGTAGGTACATATTATATTATATATACGTTGCACTATTATTCAACCGGCAGATATGTCGCGTATAGGTGGCGGGCGGTAAACAATGTTTTTGTAACCGCGTCGTGTGCGCGCATATAGAAGCACGTCATAATATTATATAATATAATATATATGTGTTCGCTTATCTAGTAGAATAACCGAGCCGCTGGCGCTGTAGCAGTATACACGTATAGACGAGAGGCGAACCGAGAGAGAGAAATTATTACGGTTATAATATATATTGGTAGGTATAGGTAGGTGTGTATACTGCGCTCGTGGTTACGCCCGTCGACGGTATATATTATATATGTGTCAGGATTGATGGGCACCACCGATCCCGTATATATATATATATATATACGTAATAATATAATATAAACTATCACTGTTATCATAACCGCGACGCCGCCGAGGGTCGTCGTACAATAAATGGATCGCCGTCACACGGCGGTGGTTGCATGGCATGCGCGCGTGTCCATGTATATACCTAATATTATATCATATTATACCTGTGTGTATGTCATATTGCTCGTGGATGGCTATCTATATACAGTTGCGTGAGTGAATGAGCGCTATCGTATTATTATAATATTACTATTGTGTATAGCGTCCACAGTCCTCATGTATAAAAATTTGCAGTAAACAGAAATATAGAACCATGTATTATAAGTACTGCTATATTATTATACACTGATTGGGCGTGTTTCTGCGAGCGTTTTCTGTGAGCAGCTTAATTTATGAGGACGGAAAGTATAGGACAAACAGCTGCTAAAGTTTAGCAGCTAAACTATACGACAAAAGACCCGGAGGCGTTGTATTTTTGATTGCGCACAAACCGTAAAAATATGATGGTATTATATATAATAATAATACGTTATTTGCATATTTTAATAATGTAGAAAAATATAATAATGTGTCGACGTCAATCGAATTATATCGCATGATGGGCCACACGGGAATGCAAATAGAAAATATAATTGTACTTAGAGTTTTATATAGATGACTATTATAATATGTAATATAAAAAGTTATATTATATATAAGCTTTATGGATGTATCTATATATTATTTTTTTAAATTTAGTAACGTTATAATTTTTATGTAAAATAGGGTTATAGGTTACTAGGTTAGGTATTACAAAGTTACGACATAATATATACTTTATTGATATATATATAGGTATAGTGTAATTGAGTAATTCGTACTTCACAATTTCGGATCCGGACTCTCGTAATAAGCGTTGCGTTTAAATGTTCAAGTTCATTATGCGTGTATTCACAAGTGTATATGTGTGTAATTTCGAGGGGATGCTCGGTTTATGTGTGGAAAATATACTGAGAGGAAAATTACACAAGATAATATTATAATCTAATCGAATATAATTACGTGTCGCCTCCGTCTTTATTATTATTTACACAGGACCCCTTTATGCGTATTGTATATGGTGTGAATACGCGGTCATATTCGTCAAGGTCCGTAAAACAAAAATTTCCCAAGGCAAATATAGGCTTATATATTTTACAACATTATATATATATTATAGGGCTATTATTCGTATTATATAAATTTACTTTTGTGTATAAATCTCAAACATAATATAATATAATAATAGCTACTATGACTAAAGTATATTATAGAGTTGTACTATTTAATTATTATAGTCGTATGCGCCCAAAATAAAAACGTATATAACGGCGGGCGCGCGATTAACGACGCTCCAGTGAGCCATACGCAGTGACTCCCGAGGCCCATGCGGTTCTCGATTGGTTGAACACAATGCGATTAATCGGATTTTACAAATATATATAATAATAATATTATTTCGTTAATGTTCATACGATTTGCGGTGCACGTCGTCGAAAAGCAGCGCGTGCTGTGCAGTCATGGTCGTCGAAACAATAACGACGACGGCGACAAGAGGTCTTTTATATTATAAAATATAAATTTTATTATTATTATAACTATTATGTATATTATTGTATGAGCATTGGTATAAGCAGAGAAAGAAATCGCCCTCAAGCACGCACCTTGATACTATTTAGTATTTACGCGTCCTTAAGTAATCAATCGATTATAATATACTATACATAATATATTATGTATGGTGTGTGGGTATAGGAACTTATATTGTAGTACTGTACAAGAACAATCAACTTTAACGTGCGCGGGCAACGTGCAATATTTGCGAAATTGTTTATTTTACAAGAGCACTGCACGATGATTTGAAAAAAATTCGCAGTAAACCGCACATAGACATGTGATATAATAATAATAATTATACGACGTTAATACATTATACGAGTTGTCGTCATTAGCTAACATAGGTTTTAAGAATGCCTATATACACATACAACATCTATATAGTTGCATTTGTCGTCCGTGTATACATAAATAATGCATCGCATAAAAATATAACATTTATTCGTGCATCTATTATACATAAATTCTAGCTATAATATAATATGCGTGGTTTGGAACAAGAGTGCGGTGCGAAAAATTATAATATTTGATGTTAAATTACGCGCGCGGCGCGCACGCTCCGAATTACCCGATGCACATATATATATATATATAAGTTATATACCTATATATTATTATTGTGTGCACATAATATTATTACGAGTGCGCCGTCGCCTCAACAGCCGGGGCGGAGACAAGGGATGATGAGACGGTCGTGTAGGCGCAATTTAAATTGTTTTCCGGGAAAGCCGCGAGGCAACGGCTTTTGATAATTTTTAATCGGATTAAAGCGCAGGGTCTCTTTCTCTCTCACTCTGTCTCTCTGGTATTACAAAAGCATGTCACAAACAGGAATATCCCGTTAAATAACTGCAACAACGTTACCCTTTTCGGCGCCCGAGGCCAGCAAACCGTAAAAGATTTCCCGCGCAAAACGGTCGCCGCCGCTGTCGCACACGAGCACACTTTCTCTTCTCTCTCTCACTCAAAGTCGGCAAAAATAAACGAGACGTAATTATTTTTAAACGAATTGTCAAATTCAGAAAGTTACGTTTTATATACACTTTGTTTTTTCGCGATTTTTTTTTTTTTTTGGGGGGGGGGCATGTAGACCATTGTGTTTGGTCGTTTGGTTTAAAATATTTTCCGCCATCGCACCACTGCATATTATAACTAATACGAGTGTACAGTGAACACGCTTAATATAGTAGGTATAATGTTTAAAACTGTACCTATATATATGCGCGATGACATGTATTATATTGTATACTGCACGGTATTATTTTCCGGATGGCTTACGTGAACTTTTCGCTGAAATAAACGGTCATTATAGTCATAATACAATATAGAAAAGTATAAACACCCGTAAATTATATTATTTTAACGTGATTAATCAGCTATACTACTGCAGCGTCACCGCATCACTTAAATTATCTATAGACAATATAAAGTATATACATGTATATACTTAATATGTTACAATATAATAAGTATATGACATTACAAAAGGCGCATTTTATGCTATAATATATAAATACATTCGTTTTACTGTAAGGTTTCATTGATAGATTGGACATTTTAAAAACAAATCATCATAAAGTTATAAAAAGTATAACATGTTAGTTTGTTAGTTCAGTTTAATATAAAAATACATAGGTATTGTTACATGTATGACAGCTTCTGTCCTCACTAATCTTATGTATTTACTTTTTATATTTAATCATAGTTTTGTTACAGACAAAAAATGTATCAAAAAAAGTAGAATAAGGATATTAAATAAAAATATAGTTTGGGAAAAACTTTAATTCTAAAATGTTTCTGTAGGTATGTGGGGAGCAGAAGTCTCAAGAAAATTGGAACAAAACAGGTAAACGCCATGACAAATGTCCGTGTTATCTCACGCGAGACGACCATACATAATGTACAAGGTGATTATGTAAATTTACTTCCGAGGATGTTGGTAACGAGGTTTATCGAAGTCGACAAATGCTACAAAGTCATAACATTGCAGAGTTACCGTTTCCGCATTTCTATCGCACGTATTTCGTTTTACGTGACCTATGATACATTTACTTTTCGTTGGATGTAGGCCTAATGCCTATATGGCTATATATATAAGACATATGTACTATACTGATAGTAAGACTTAATCATTATTGTTTATCAATTACAATTGCTATACAATTTACTTACTGACATAGGTAATAAGCATACATTTAAAATTGTCTGTGATACGCGTAATAGTAAGTACCTACTACAAAATATTAGATTCAAAATTAAATGTATTTTAACGAAATTAAAGGTACCTATACCTAATACATTAAATTTATATTGGCATAATATAGGTAGTTGAATACAATAATTAATCGTTAAAATTGTGGTATAAAAACCTGCAATTGGTGTATAAAATAGATCTGTTAGGATAGAATTGTTAGGTGGTTTATTTTATTTTTTAAGTATAGAAAAGTCTAATGAACTTAAATCGTCACTAAAAGTTGTTGACTACCAAAGTTTCCGTTATTAAAAACATGAGCTGTTGTTGATATTATTAAAGTTTGTGTATAAACACGTCAGAACACAATTATCTCTTCAGCTATAAAATCTCAAGTAAATGCTAAGAACAGTAATTCCTTGGTTCATAAACACGCTTTATAAACTTTAACAGACTACTGATTTGTTGAAGTAACAAACCCTTTTTAATATATATCACGTTATTCAAAATGTTGAACTTTGTATTACTTACTGTATAAAATTAATTTTTCAAATATATCTATAATATAATTATAGTGAATTCCTATGTTTTTTTTTTGGAACTAAATGTCGTGGATTGAGCTATAAAGGTACCTACATTAATCATAGAAACTAATGTAAATCACAACTAAAATATTTTTATATACTAAAGCTATCAACATACTATATCAGCTATGCATTTTTTTGCATATTTAAGATTTTGAACAAATTAGTACGTAGTACATATTATTTTCTTAAAATATTCTTATTTTATCAATATTGACTTGTTCCTATAGTTTATTTAAAGATTTTCTTAGGTAATTTAGTAATTAACTTGGGGGTTTTGTTATTGTTATTGGTGTTGAACACAACAATAATTTGACCATTCATTTTTATTATAATTGTTAATAACATTTGAAATTAATACAAATTCCAATAAAAAATATTACCTAATGCTTTTTATTATTATCTTTCAACACAGAACAATAGTTTAAATAATACAATAATTAAATAAAATTATTACGGTATTTATTAAAATATTATTTTTATTATTAAATATTGCGTACACTATATTTGAAATGAAAGATATTTATTAAAATGTTAAGAATTTAAATTTTTTTTTTTTTTGAAACAGTTAAAGTTATTAGAATATAATTTTACTATAATTATGAATGCAGAAATGCGTGGGTATTTAACAGATTTTTAGTGTATTTAATTCACAGCCCTGTTTAAGTGTTATAGTATATAATTATACGTCTGTGAGTTAAGTTTAAAATGGTAAAATCTGTGAAAATAATATAATTAAAATACATTTTAATAAATGTCTACCTATTTTATAAAAGTTTAGTATAATATCAATGTATATGAAGAACTTTATATGGAGGAGCGCTGAAAACTATATATTAAATTCTGAACCAAACACAAAAAATTACGAGCGATAACAGTTCAATGCGTTAAGTATGATCATCATTTTCAAACTTTGCAGTAGTAATCCCCGTGCAGGATTTAATTAAATACCACAATTACTAAATACCGGTATTAGTGTAACATGTGTATTTATATACCTTTTGAATTACAAACCTTATCGAAATCCTATAGTGGCACGAATCCCCTTTATAATATTAATTTAATATGATTTTTGAGAAAAATGAAGAGATATGCAGGTTACATACCAGTGTCCAGCAGCGTTTATAGCTCACGTGCGTTTTTTTTATATTCACATATTATATTTTAAGGTCTTAAATTTTTTTTACCAAGTATAATACCTAATAATACAAATGACATTCGTTACGTTTTTTTTTTTTATTATTATTTATAATAAGTACATAAGAAAGGAGGTGCGTGAAACCGACGAAGGACCGCGATGATAACACGTCATTCGTTCAGCTGCGCGCGGCACACGCACGTCATGCGAAGGGCTCAAAGCAAATTATTTACGACTAAATGGACGTCGGTGGGTTTTTGAAAATACATAAGTGCATATGCCAGAGTGAGAGTGTCGGAGGTACATAGAGGGAGAGAAGGATAGACCACGTCGTCAATTCAATACCGCGCGGGGTCCGCATATTAATATAATATAACACGGTGGCTATATTATGTACATAATATACGTTATATTCATAATATATTATTCGATATAATGTATACGTACACGGACGTGAGCACCCGGTCTTTATATTCATCCCTGTGTTATTTACCGCCGCTAACAACGAGAAAAATAAGATACATCACACGCAATCAAAATGGCCTGTGCCGCAGAATTCTCAGTGTATAGTTACCTACACAGTGTAAAATATAATATATAGGACCACAGCATACCTTATACTTATACAGCTATACATATTATATACCCATAGTGGCTAAACAATACCAGTAGATGCATTCTTTTATATATATATATATACCTACCTTGCATTTATATTGGTATATATATATGGCGTATACATATTACATATATGTAAATATATACTTTATAAACATTATCTTCGCTCTCGATGACAAGCCTATAGTTGATATAATAACTTTTCAAAAAATATTTTCCTTTTTAAAATATTTTACCAATTTCTATTGCGCTTCAATAGTTATGAAGTATATAAAGATATTTGTATTTTGTACCTACCAATAAGTTTATTGTGTGTGTATATAATATTATATATAGTTTAACAAGATATACCTATAGTATCTATATCTGCATGGTGCGTATGCTTCAGTAACTTAACATAGTTAAGGGTGCTTTACTTGCCTAAAACCTGACTTCACCAAATACTTCTTCTAACGCGATAGTAGTTACAGTCATATGAACAATTAAAACTATAAAATATATATCACTATTTTTTTTTTTAGTTTTGAGAAAGTAAATTGAAACTGTATGTATGAACTGCATATTCTAGATAGATTTGTTTTTTGTCTGAATATATATAAGTACATTGCAAAGACTTTCAATATTTTAATTGTTTCTAAAACTGTGGTATTATGAGTATTTTTTCAATATAAATAAACTATAATGTATCTATAATATGTTATATTTTATTTTCGAATTTGTGTGTTTATATATACTATAACATGAAGCAAAGTTATGGAAAAGTTTTAAATGTTTAATATAATAATTTATAATGTTTGCAAGCTTTTTTCAAAACGTTGCCTGAAAGAATAAAACGTAGTAATATAACGATATTATATTATATATTATGTACATATAATAAAATAATATAACATGTATCTCATACACGTGGCAAGATATTATTTCGAGCTTGTAATATTATCTCTCTTATATTATGTGTGTATATATATATAATATATCCTATATATGCCTACAATTTCGGGGCGCCACCGCTGCCGGAGTGCGCAATGGCCGCCCGGCTGCTGGCATTCCACCGTTTATTTGCAGCATATATATACGCATATTGTTTCGACGCTGAAACCGGAATTCCGCGCTATAGCAAAATTTAATATGGTTACCGTTTGGAGGAGCCCGAAAACCCTTTTTGCGGTAATACTACCGCACACCCGTCTGCCAGCGATCCCTTTATCTAAATATAATAACCCCTCTGCCCGTTCACAATTCCGTTTTCGCTTTGATACAATATTTTCTTGTTTCACTGTGGAGCCGGTACAGGTTTTTTTCTTTTTTTTAATATATCCAAACCAACCGCGTGCGTATCTATGTAAGCGCGCGTGAGTTGAGTAGAATAAAAAAATAAATAAAAAATACCGACCGGGGAATTTTACGTACCTACATAAAAGGCACGGTGGTGTCGGTAGCTCCCTTGTATAACCCCAATATTATTATCGCGGTGACTCCGCCCACAGGATATGGTGAAATGAAGATTCTTGTTTACTATAATATACGCATTAGACTAATGCCATTAGCCATAAGTACGTATAATATTTAGGTACTACCGTACTGGCCTGCTCAACACCAATAATTATTTAAGATCTTTTCATCAATATGTATATGTACCAATATATTTAATATATATGGTGTTGTAATATTATATGAACTCATGGACTAGCCATTGTGGTTTAATTAACAAACGTTGTGTTTGTAAGTACATATGATATGCATTGTATATCATGTATACATAATGCGTATCCTACTACAGCCGTATAAGTATTATAAATTAACGTTTATTGAATTGGTTTTGCAGTAATAAATATGTTTACGAAGAGTCGTATAATTATTATTTAGTTTTTTTGCAGTTAATTATTTTTATTAAATCTTTATTTGAAAACTATTCGAGTCTTGATTTTTGAATACAATTTAGACGAAGAAATAAATCAAAAACTGTTTTGTTTAATTTAGAAAGTAAATGGCAAATAACATCTAATTTTTAAAATACTTTTGTTTAATAAGTTATATTTAAAATCAAAGTTTATACGCAATTATATTTCATATAATGCAATAATTTATATAGCCTACTTTCACAGTACCACTTTTTTTTTAACTTTAAATAAAGGATAAAAAATTGCAGTTTAAAGTGAATTAATTTAATTCGATAAATAAGGAATAACAATTAATAAAATAAAATCAATTTTATAGAAATACTTTTGGAGTTTTAATTATATATTGTCTTATTAATAGTACACAATTTAGGTATAATGTTACTATTTTTTTTTATAATAGTTTATACCATTATAAATCATAATATTGTGTTACGCAAAATATAATCATTTATTTTATTGAAGTAATTTTTCATTATTATTTATTAGCATAAGGTGTAAGTAAAATAGTGGCTATTATTTCTTGATGTAACTGTTTGTATATGTTAATACGATAGTATTGTATTCTCAGACTGCGCTGGATATAAAACCATTATACATTTATTATTATATACCATGCTATATTATATATTATAAATTAATAAACATAATATTTTTATGAAAATTCTATTGTCGGCTTGTCTATACGCGTATGAACTTTATAAGTAAAAGCACGCATGAAAGAAAACTAATTAAAGCACAATAGCTGAATGCTACTATATGTATATAAGTATATCATAAACATCGTTGAAATCTTACCTTTTTTGTCGAGTATGTCGGGCAAGACGGTACAATTGGCGGCGTTTGGACTCAGGCGGCCGGTCGGTTGTAGCGGACCGAACGGGTTATCGCCAGATGTTGGTGGGTACCTATATATATTATAATAAAAGACAAAACAAATAACGACAGTGCGCGTCAGTATAAGGTACATAATTATTATTGGTGACGCGTATACGCGTGTGCGGTCATCCGCACGATCACCTATATATACATATATACTCGTGTATTATATTATTATATACGTGCGTTTATATAATATTATATTATACATAAATTATTATTATTATTATTATTATATTCACCAAGGATTGGGTCTGGGCCATGTGCCGGCTGCCGCCGCTTGACCGTTCAACAATCTCAGCTTGTCGTACACGGCGTCCGTGCTGTTGCAAGTTGGCGACACGGACGCCGGTGTTTGCTGGTCCTTTTGCGCCGCCAAATTGCGTAACACGCGGTTGATTGAAGACACCTGTGCATGGGTTAATATATCGTGAATTTTTTATAATATTTTAATATCATTATCATATATATATATTAATAATGTACTAGGTAGATGTTATGGGATCATTTTGAAATTGTTGCGTTACGAAATAAGCGGCGGATCACATTATCAGTTTAAAATTTGTTTCTTCTAGAGGAATGTCCTTTATATTTGTAACACACAATTTGGGTGATCCTGTATTTATATATTGTCTATGGTGATTCCACGAGATTCGTGGATTTCAGAGTACGAACCTTAAACTTATAGGATTGATTGTAAAAACACGCATCTCATGAATCTGCATTGTTGATATTTTATTTTATTGAAAACGTTTAAGATTTAAGTATTTATTATTGTATACCTACAATTTAGTTGCACGTATATCATATTATACCAATAGTGATATTCTAAGTTCAATAATTTCTAAAGTCAATGCCGTTTATTAATTATACTATTGCCGCGTTTATGACTGCTGACGAGGATTATATAAGAACACTAAAATCGAATTTATTCCAAACCAATAATGTAACACAAAGTTTAAATGACTGTGTATGGTAGCCATTTGGTATAAAGGTATACGTTTTCGTGTATACGAGGAATGTGTATGTGAATTATTGATATTTTTTTTCTGGCAATTCAGCGCGACGCGACATATACGTTAAATATTCTGCAAAATGTGCGATATTCGAACAGCGGCGTGTCTATAGTGCAGCTATCTTTAGCTGCAGCAGATGAGTGGGCGAACGATAATGATTTCGAAAATTGTCAAAAAATAATTTCCAATCAATTTAATGCGCTCAGACTGGCGTCGCCATTGTCTTGCGCGCGCGCGTCAGAGACCGAGAGACAGACCGCCGTTGGCATTCCCTGTACACACACACA
>JACXSJ010000348.1:0-14198 GCA_014851325.1 Pentalonia nigronervosa
TGAATGTTATATTTAATATAATATTATTTGATTATTTGGGAGATGTATTTTATTAAAAAATTTGGTCTTTGACTTGTGTATGTATGTTATAGTTAAAGTGTTGAATTTCGTTATTTTATGAAATAAGTAGGTAGCTCATGAATTACCTACAAATATTAGGTTAAGTATGAAATCATTCATGGAAATTATACAATAACTAGTTATTTCATATAATATCTAGTTATTATATACAATTTTAGTTAGATACTTATATACGTCAAAGTATAAAATACATTAAAGTTTCAAATATATTATAATATTTTATTTATTTTAAAATGAATTAATTATTCATTTTTACATGCAAGGCTTTTGAGATATTGAGGCAATTTAGAGTTGCAAAGTACTTCTATTTTTTCTACAAATACACAGCTTTGTATAACATTTTTTGGTATATGTGCACTTAAAAAAACCTTAACTAGTTCCTAGCGACTGCGCAGTTGTCCCAGATCTTAATGTTACACTTTCATTTAGAACAGATTCCACAGCTAACAATTTTTCTGGACATATTATGAACTGGGATCTAGAGTAAAGTTGTTTTAACACCCTTGTAATTATAGCGTGTAGGTAGGTATCAAATAAATACAAAATTAAGTTCAAAATTAAATTAATTTTTCAATGCTGTTTATTTTTACAATATCGCAATGTTTTTTTAACCAATAGTTACGAGAAGATTTCTTTTTTTTATTTTCAATTTTTTTACACCAATCATCAAACTTGCATATTTTTCTTTTATTAAAATTACACTATTTGGTTTTAATGAACGATTTTTAACACTGATATAAATCTTTTCTTTCATTAAATTTTATTCATTAGAATTCATTTTGAACTATACTAATACTTAAAATAATAGTGTGGAGACAGACGATCTAATATTGAACCCATAAAACTGTAAAACTATTACTAACTTTAAACCTTACCAATTTTATAGAAAATCTTAATAATAATACATGTATAACCATCATTTTTATCTAACACGATACACGTACATGAACATTGCGGTCACCGACAACAAAGATATCAGTTTCATTTAATTTATTACTATGATGGACACTGAAATAACGATAACATGATATTTTGTATACAATTTGACACATTATTGAAATTATGCTAGGGAATGTATAAATAAACTAGTTAAAGTATAAATTATAGACACTACCTCCCCTTTTTAGTTATTTTATACATTAGCTATTTCATAAAGTAACACGAACGATTTCATGCAGTTTATGCTCAGAAATGTTCACGCGGAGATATAATCTAATCAGACATTGTAAAGAAAAACATCGTAAGTATTTTTTCACGATACACAGTTTTATTTAATATTACATATAGTCAATTATTGAATACAACATATATGCGTTATACTACCTTAAAATAATATATAATAATAAAGGTGTTAAAAAAAAAGTCTATTTTATTCAATGATTTTTTTTTAATTAATAATAATACTATTTTCAGGTTCAAATATTGTAATTCAACAACAACCAACCATAACCAAGCGAGAAATTCAAGATTTTTTTAAACTAGCCGAACACATTTATTATTATAATGGTAAATATCTTATTCAAAACTTTATATATAACTCTGGTAATAGGATATTACTTTATAAAATACAACACCACGTTGGAATATAACATTATCAATGAATATAAAAAAAAAAAATTGCTTTATACCTAACAAAATATTCATAATAAAATAATAATTCATTTTTTTTCAAAATGTCATAAAACAATACCCATACAAATTTACTCGTCTTAATGAAAATACATAATGACATACGAATATATCATCTCTTCTTAGTAAAAAATAGAAAAAATTATACTAAATTGTATAAAATCGTGGGAAAAAATATCATAATTTAGATAAAATCCTGTAAAAATATCATAGTTAACTCCCCTTCCACCCGTTAAGACACATACATAAATATTAAGAATATTCGTAAAATCGTTAAATTATTTTGATATATAATAATATCATAAATTAATTGAAAATATTTCCATACAATTTTCCTAACGTTATTAAAAACATATACAATTAATTTTAATTTATTATTATATTTTTAAGTATAGACATAGATATTTTAAAAAATATATTTGTACATATTATATAATAATACAATATGATTATCTTATTTTTCTATGAAAACATATACACATTTAATATTATTCCTAATAATGATAATAATGATCTTGATACAATTATTTAAAAATTACATAATTCAGGCACGAACATAAGTAAGTATTAATCATATCTATAAAACTTGTTGTTTTTTCTGTTCGCCTATGACGTAAATCCAGTCGAACTTTAATGAATTTAATATTCTACTTAGTTCTTCATAATCTATAGATAGTTGATGATAATTTCGTTCCAGAATAAATAATTTGAAGAGTCGCGAATTCAGGGCACTTCCTTTAATAAAATTCACAATTTTTATTATCTGATCTAAAACTGTAGCAAATGAAACAGGGAGAGTTTTTGAAGCTAAAGCTTGACGATGTATCGTGCAATGAGAAACTTTTATACTTGGAGACCGATTTTTCACATGTACTTGAAATCCAGATCTTGAACCCATCATAGCTGGTGCTCCATCTGTACAACATCCACAGAGTTTATTCCATGACAGATTTTCTGTTTCAAAAAATGATACAACTTTTTCCAAAATATCTGTAGCCTTAGTGGTGGTTGCAAGAGGAGAACAAAAAAGAAATTCTTCTTTAAAGACACAAGAATGAACATATCTTGCAAATACCAGTAATTGGGCACATGATGCTACGTCTGTTGATTCATCAAGTTGAATTGAAAATAGGCTAAAGGCAGCAGACTTAATCTCTTGGATTACTCGATTTTTGATATCAATTGCCATATCGTCAATTCGTCGTTGAATAGTGTTGTTTGATAATGGAATTGAAGCAAGCTTTTTTTCTAATCCATTTCCCAAAACAATTTCTACCATTTTAAGGGCACAGGGTTTGATTAAAGTTTCACCGATTTTATGTGGTTTTTTTTGTTTTGCTATTTCTAAAGCAACAACATATGAAGCTTCAGTAATTTTGTGATTGGTCTCTTGAAAAACTCCAGTCGCACCTAGTTTTATTTTTTTTAACATATTCATATTACGTTCGAAAAAACTTTTATCCTTAATTTTATGTTGAGGATGAACGTTTTCTAAATGCTGTTTTAATTTTGTAGGTTTCATAGAATCATTTGCTAGAACTTTATTGCAAATAACACACTGAGGTTTCTCTTCTCCATTAATATTGATGGATGTAAATCCATATTGAACATAACTTTCATCGTACTTTCGTTTTTTCGAACACATTTTACGTACATACCTATCGACGGTAGTAATAGTACGGCTCAACTGTCGTGTAAACGTGAAGTCATGTTATATTACGTATATTTGGATTCCATTATCCGTTATCGGAGGCCGACAGATAGCCCGAAAATAGAATAGCCGAATAAATATTAGATTAGAATGATTAGATTATGTTATAATAATGTTGTACCTTTTAATATTACATTACCTGCATAGGTCAATCATTATAAAATACTCGTAAAATTGTTATCAATAGACGACCGTCCGAAAACTAATTTATTGTTTTCAATTTTATAAATAAAATATTTCTTGTTATTTCGTCATCACTAAATTCCCCCTCCCCCCAAGCAATACAGAAATTCCCCCCTATGGGGGAATTCCTCCCGACCCGTTTGGGAACCACTGGTATAAAATATCACATTGTGGGTTTTGTGTATAGATAATATTTAGCCATTAATATAAGAATATTCAGTCAACAAATATAATTATTATAACCAACACGGGCTATCGCGAATCGACGACAAAGCGTGGTTCGATGGCAATTCCCAGAACTAGTACACCCGCAGATGATAATAAATGGTCTAACCGCATCCGGGCATATGCACGTGCGCGACAAGCGTGGGATGATGACATTTCATGAAACTAGCATACACGATAAAAAAAATGAGGTCAATGCTATGACGACGTAGGTACCGATAGGAGTAGCCAATATATAAGGGAGCCCGAATCGACATCAATTCAGACGTGATATCCCCGGGCTACAACAAGCACCTTCACGCAGGTTTATTTACTGAAATTTCAATAAACAATTCATTACGATATTAAACAGTTTTACAATTTATTTAAACACCACGACTTCAAAGCTCCTTACATCCATCTCGAAGATCGTCCTCTGTTTGGTCCACATCATATGTGTGGCTATATATAATTTTAGTGAATATTTAAATTATCTACAGTTAATAGTTTTTGAATTAAACAAAATAATAAAATCGATTTTATCATAAACAGGATTTGCGTAAAAATTCCACTATCTAATTAATTTGATTTAACATTTTTAAAACGACTGCAAATTGTCCACCTTTGATCCGTTCCCTCTAAGAAAAAAATAAAAATATCAACTAGATTCACTTATTAACAAAAAATATTTTGATGTATAAAATCAATGAATTTTTACTGACCCAAAAGGCGATGATAGAAAACACATCTTTGTAAAATCTATACATTCATCGCTTCACTCAGAAACTAATATTAGATATTTGAATTATTATTTAAAAAAGAATTTAAATGTAGAATTTCTAATATTTTATATACTTAATTTATTGTTTGTTTAGTATACTTTTAAGTTAATTATCAATATAAATTATTATTTTAAAAATGTAAAAAACAGTATAAATTATTTAAAGAATTCTTAGTACATTCAAAATAATGTGAAAAATCAAAAAAATAAAGAAAAACACAAATTTTTAAGTTAATCTATTTTTTTTTTTTTTTAACAAAATCGATTTTTTACCAATTTTTAGATGGTAAAGCATATTTAATGTTTTAATTTTACAATTATTATTTTGTACAAAATATTGTTTATGTAGGTAAAATAAATATGGACCTACACAATAATGTATAACGTGCAAATATATCACACCTGTACAGATATAATACTACAAAATGTTTTCACATGAAATTAAAATATATTCTGTTGCATTTGTGTCGCAGGTATTCTTATCGATAATTACGTACTTTAAAATCAGTTACAAGTTTAATCAATAATAATTCTTAATAATATTAAACTGTTTAAAGAGAAAATAATTTGTAACTTTAAAAACACAATGTACATCTCATTGGGGCTGCTATGGATATGCTTGAAAATAATTCGCGGAGAAATATTTCGATGTCCAATTGGTATATAATTACTATAATATAACTAACTATTTATTTAAAATTTATATAAAATAAAAAAAAATAATAAGGCTTGTTTAAATTGACTAATTACAACACAAATTTATCTTTTTAAACTAATTATTTTATGTTGCTATTTAAATATTATTTTATAAATCAAACAATGTTAAAATATGCTTTATTGTTTTTCATATTCCAAACACATCCACATATTTGTTTATTAGAATTTAAATAATAACATAAATAATATTAAAACAATTTGTTTAGGTGGATTAACTGATGAAGACCTTTGTAAAAATCTAAGCGAGGGTAATATAGTCATTAACTAATAATATCTGATAAAATAGCATCAACGACTTAAACCTATAAATTATATGCACCCTAGATAATGTATATTATTTAAATTAATAAAATTATGTTTCATAATCGTATAAAAATGTGCCATTACCAAATAAAAAGCTTAATAATTTACTAGATGTTTTCAAAAAAAAAAAAATCTTTTTTAAAAGTAAAATTATAATTCAATTATTTTAAATAATATTATATACCTTTATAATGACGATGATAATTGGAAATTTAAGATATAATTTTTATGTATATCAAACTATCCCGTTTACAAATTAGAGTAAACAATTTCTTGTATTTATAATTTTAATAATCAGGAAAAACAAAAATTAACTAAGAAACCATTTTTTTAATAAAATCAATAATAAAAAATGAAATTTCGTAGACACTTGAATTATTCAATAATTGTTTTTATTAAACTATACATATATTCCTGACAACATTTTCAAAATATTTTGATGATCTTTGTGGATATGAATAGAGATTTTTTATTATTTTTTTTTTTTTTTTTTGGCCAATGTTTGCAAATTGAATATAAGATTTCTCATAAGTTGTTCATATTTTATTTAAAAAGTATCGACAATTTTAAGAAGTTCAAGTCAAAATTTTGACAATAATCGTAAAATTGTGAAAATTCAAAAATTATTTTGTTGCTAAAAATATTTCAATTTCTACAGCTAAAATTAAAAAAGTTGAATATATTTTTTACGCCGGGGCTAAACATGGCGTATTCCGCCGCGTTTCGTACGCCACGTATTCCGCGGCGTTTTCCGTCGAATTCAAAATGCATTGGTTTATATCGGAGTAGCTATACAGGACGAATGTAATACGCCGCATTTTTATCCGCGGCGGAAAACGCCGGCCGGCTTACGTTTTGGCGGACGAACGCCGAAGTAATAAAAACGCTAACTACTAATTTTACATTGTTTTAAATTAGGATGGGCTATACTGGTGACGGAAAACGCTGCGTTTGCACCATAATTTTATAAATATAATAATTTTACTTGGATATTAAATATGTTATAAATATGTTATTGCCCTATGTTAAAAACAAAAAATAATAATTGCCTCTAATCATGTATATCTCAATGAATGTATGGAACAGTACCTAAATATTATGTCCATCATAATATGTTATAAATTATAATATCATCTACCTATTATAAATAATATAATATAGTATATAATATAATATAATATATAATACCTATTTATAAATTATACCCAAATATGAAACCAGCTAATAATAACACGGAATCAAATGATATTTGTTTTATTTCGAGACTATTATAATATATATATAATATGATGACATATTAAAACTATTTTTATAAATTTTTGAATATATTGTCGATTATTTTTCGTACTGGAACTGTGTGACTCGAGCCGTGATCTCGAGCTATAATATTGTTTTGAAAATCTAAAATTAAAAAAATTAAAAAGCTGTCGAAATATTAATAATAAAAATAAAATAATAATTAATATAAACAAAATTGATATTTTAATAACTATTGGACAAATATAAACGTGTGATCATTTTATTTTCCACATTCGAGTATTCGACACTATATCGTTGACATCTACGGACTACGAATAACTATCGTTTATTATAATTTATAAATTATAAATTATAAGTATAAGTATATCTGTATATCCATCAAATTTTGTACACCCACGTTATATACAAAGGTAAGTAAAATTATTACCTACTTTAAAATTAAATTGTGTTTAAAATATAATACAGATTATTTGTGTATATTATTTAACTTAATTTTCTACATTACAGAAAAGTATGTCATTTGATACTGATCTGTTTATCATATCAATTGAACAAAAAAGAAGTATATGGAACACATCATGTACGGAATACAGAAACCGTGATGTCAAATTAAAAGATTGGGAAGATATTGGCGGTGCTATGAATCTTAATTTTAAAGATTTCACTGGAAACAAAAAGATGACTACAATGAGTACAATATGTGTTAAACAATATATTTGTGTGGTCATAATAATTAATATTAATTTAACATAATACAAAAAAATTGTAATTATAATGTTCCACCTTTATTTAATCACGTAATGCTACTTATAATATTATTATTTTGTAAATAAATTATTAAATTTTAAAATACTGTCACTCCAACAAGCCTTCTGGGCTATTAAAATATTTAGCATAATATTCTCTGACGTCTTTAGCGTTTGTACCTGATGATCCTCGGAATACAGTGTCTATTGAATCCAATTCACAACAAAGTGATTCTTCATAGTTAATTCCGTCACGTCTTCGCACAAAATTATGTAATACACAAGCACCTTTAACAACTATTTCTGCGAAATCAGGTTCCACTAGTAAAGGGTTATGAAACACCCTCCATTTATTAGCTAGTATCCCAAATGCGCATTCAACAAAACGCCTAGCTCTTGACAGCCACAAATTGAATACTTTTTTCTGGATATCTAAGTTTTTTCTTGGATATGGCCTCAATAAATTTTGGTGTGAGCCAAACGCTTCATCACCAACAATTACAAAAGGTTGTACTTTACCGTTGTCGTCGTTGGTAGCTTTCTAACTCCGGGTACATTCAATTTATTGTCGTATAACTGTTGTCCTAGAGGAGATCTTTTAAATATATTGCTATCTCCTTCTCGACCATATGCACCTACATCCACTGTCAGGAAACAATAATTAGAATCAACCAACGTCATAAGTACGATTGAAAAGAATTTTTTATAATTAAAAAAGTCTGTTCCACTGTGTTGTGGACTTATTATACGAATGTGCTTCTCATCCACTGCTCCTAAGCAGTTTGGAAAGTTTGCAGTCTCATAAAAACCTTCCTTTAACCATATTTCATTTGTTGGTACAGGCATCTCTAAGGGTTGTAACTTTGCCCATAGTACCAATAACGTTTCCTTTATTATCATACGAATAGTGCTTTTTCCAACAAAGAAATCCTAATGTAATTGATTGAAAGTAGCTCCAGTTGATAAGTACCTGGTAAAAATCATAATTTTTACTTAACTAAAAAAAATTTAAAAATACTCATAAATAAGTTTTCAAAAATACCGGAAAAAAAATAAAGAAAAGACGAGAATTTTTACGAAAAATCGGTTTTCGACAAAAATTTCGACCATTCAAAAATTATTAAAAAACATACGCACAATTTTTTTTTATAATCATTTGAAATTCAAATATTAACAAAATTCGTCAAAATGATAAATATTAGCTAATTATTTTGTAGTTAAAAATTTATAAAAAATGTTCTATCAAAAGCTAAGAATTGAAAATGTAACATTGTGTTGTCCATAAGTTAATCTTAGAATAATTATAAAAAAATTATTGGGTTATTCAATTAAAAAAAAAAAAAACGATTGTTTAAAGTTTTGATTTTCACGAAATCAAAAATTCATGCGTAAAAAACGAATTTATATCAAATGAATTTTGATTTTTGTTATAATTAAAAAAGTACCTTACAATGCCGTATGCAACCACCAACCCGTCCTAATTAAAAATAAATTTCTTGTAATCAAATAAAATACATAAAAACATTTAAATATAATATATCCTAGACTGACAAATCATCTTTGTTCTGTATAGTTTTTCGTATACAATTATAATGATGTGCGCTTAGCCATCATATATCCTAAATTTTAAATGCATAATAAATAATATGCAATAAAATACAATAATATATATAATAATTATAATAATAACATCTGTATAATAATTATAATAATTGATAGTTTTAAATATAAGATAAAACTCACACATGTGCACATATACACACGCACACACTCTTCTCATCTGTGTAAGATTTAGATATATAAGGTGACTGGCAGTCGCCGACACCCAGTGTGTGCGTTGTTGCCGTCTTCTGGTATAAGGATTCATAAGCGAGTCGTTATACAAAAGACACATGCAACTATTTAATTGTGAAGTATTTGTTAAAAGATAATTCGTGTGTTTATAAAGTTAAATATAAATAATGTGTTTATAAAAATAAAGTTAAATATAAATAAATAGTTAATTTAAAGAAAAAAGATGCATTTATTTTAATATATTAATTAGTCACATAACATTATATCTTGACTACGAAATACAATTGTAACAAGCAAGTCAACACAGGGATCAGAAAAGTAATATTATCAGATTATAATTATTCAACAAGTAATGATTTAGAAACATAGAATAATCCCCAAATTAACTTTAAGCAGTTTTCTATATCATTACACAATGATACCTATCAATGCATTCAAATTTAACACACACATTATAGTAAGCTACTCTAGTCCTCAGTGTACCTAGTGTTTTTAATTAAAATTCATATTATTATTTATTTGAGTTAAAGAACTACAAAAGAAATGGAAGAGTTTACGCGATGCTTTCAGAAAAGAACATACCAAGTATGAGAGATCTGGTTCTCAAGCATCAAAAAAAACAAAATACTGTTTTTACGATGCTTTGTCATTCTTAACACCTACATTTACAGTTCGACAGTAAGTATAGCCATACTTTAGTTACAAATATACCTACTTATACCTATATTTTTACGTATTATATAGAATTAATTTATAGACTATATAATTATTATATAGATACATAATAAAATGTTTTATATGCTTTAACTTAATTAGAGCTTTCTATAGACATGAGAAATGTTCAATATCTTTTTATAACTGGTTGAAGTCAAAATTGCTAAATTTGCAAATTATTTTTTAATTTCAAATTTATAAAATATTTTGTTTTTACATCTAAGAGCTAAACATTTAATATAAGATTATTCATATGCCGTTATCCATTACAGTGCAGACCCACCACTCGATACCACCTAACCTATAGCCCACTTCCACAGTCCTCACTTTTTTTTTATTTCAGAACATCGGATAATATTTCACTATATTCACTCGAAAATACTATGGATATGGAAGATGAAAATTCAACGGAATCAGCTTCAAACGCTGATCCTCCTGGTGAATTTAGTCCACAAATTGATACTACAATGAACACGCCTTCGCCAACATCGATTTCGGGAACAAAACAACTGACCAACAGAAAAAATAGCAATTCGCCTTCTGTATTCCAACAGAAACTTTTAAAAGTTTTGGATAAATCCCAGAATGAAGATGATGATGACGACAAACATTTTCTTCTGTCATTATTACCCGGAATGAAAGCGATTGATAACGTCAGTAAAATGGATGCCAGAATTGAATTAATGCAGGTCGTACAGAAATATGCCAGAAAACGTCCCACCGAATCAACTTCACCATATTGTCTACCACTACAACCAACTCAATATCCACCATCTATTCCAGCATTGGATACAGGTCACGATTATGGCCTGCAGGCTCCTGCAAGTGAAATTCCTGGCTCTAGTAATAACTGGCCACCCCACTATTAGGTCAATATTTATTTTCATTTTTTATTTATTTAGCACATATGTTAATATTATTTTGTTTAAATATGAAACTTGTTGCATATTATGAAGTAAGTATTAAATTTTGATTTTATGGAATAGGCATAAAGAAAAAACAATAAAGTATTCATTTAAATAAAACATTGGTACTTACTTTAGAGTTATCGATAATCTTTCCACTGCCGGTATTGTATCACCTTTGATGTTTGGTTTTTTTCTAAGTCACTATTTACAACATTTAATAGTTCATCGAAGGTTTTAACGGACATTTTAAAATAACCAAATAATTTTTTCCGAAAATCTTCGCAATTCCTCATACATAATATTGAATTGACCTTTTTCTTTCCTTTTTTTCCCGTAAGGATGTACTGAAAAATTCCTTTGTGTTGAAGATCTATCTTTTTCTTCCAATGCCTCATTTATGGCAATTATAAGCGCTGGTGTAATTTTCTGCATAATATTAAATCTACTCCTACGAACCTAAACCTACTCCTACGACAAGTGCAAATGATCGAACGACGAGTGTATATTATTCATTAGTGCTATTCGTTTGCGATGAATATGTTTATATTATTGATACAATAATTATGGGGTTTGCCATTGTTTCTAAATATTGTATAAATATATGAGGCGAAATACGCTTGACGGATACGCCTTGTATAGCTCGTCAGTCGGAAAACGCCGCGGAATACGCGGCGGAATACGCCGTGTATAGCCCCGGCATTAGAGTATTTCTCTAAATTTAATATTTAAAATTTATTATAATGTTTAATTCATGATATGCCGTTTAAGAATTTAAAAATAAGATTTTTATTTTTTTTACAGAAAGTTTTATGAATAAATATTATATATGTAAGTAAAGCTATTAGAAATATAGATAAATCTAGAAAGTTATTTAATTTAACTAATATAATAATAGATCATGCATTATACACTACATTTTTATACCTAATAATATTATTTAAGAATCATCTTGATCTCATAACTTGATCTTTTTTAATATAATTATACATTAGTTGTATATGATCAATATTAATTATTTTCATATTAATTATATAATAATTATAAAATAGTTTAAATGACGGTAATATAATTAGCAGATTATGTGATCATAATAGACAATATATATATACAGTAGATTCTCAATATGTCGAACGTCGTTATCTCGAATTTTCCTTTATCTCGAACTACTTTGAATTCCCCTTGAAACTATGATTACACTTAATAGTGTCTTGCTCTCGATAACTCGATATAAAATTAATCGTTTTTCGTTATCTCGAGTTCACAAATAATATTTTTATTACGGTTAAAACAGAAATTGAGCAGTACATTCAGTATAGAGATTGTGATTTAGCGCGTTGGTAGTCACGTTTGTAGTCTTTCGTAGTTCGTTTGTTCGTTTGTAGTGAAATGGAAAAGAAACGTAAATTAAAAGTTCTTTCAATTTCGGACAAAGTTCGTTTAATACAATTAGTTGAAAAAGGTGACCGTAAAAAATGTGAAATCGCCAATGAATTCAATATTCTACCATTTGGTAGAATATTATCGTCAATTATTAAACAGAAAGAGAAAATAATGAAGTTCAACTGTGGAAATATGAAAAAAATGAGGATGACTCCTTATTTGGACATTGATAAATGTTTGCTAAAATGGTTTTCTCAGTGTCGAAATAAAAACATACCATTAAATGGAACAATTTTACTTGAAAAAGCAAACGAAATGCACAGTAACTAGGAAACACTAATTTTAAAGCTAGTAGTGAATTGCTTACAAATTGGAAAAAAATATATGATATAGTTTTTCGAACTGTTTGTGGAGAAAAATCTTCAGTAGACACACATTGTTGTTCAAATTGGATTAAAAATCTTCCTGATGTCTTAGCAGGTTATCCTTCTAATAATATTTTTAATGTCGATGAAACGGGCTTATTTTTCAAATGCTTACTAGATAAAATATTAATATTAAAAAGTAAAGAATGTTCGAGTGGAAAATACGGTATTACAATTAATAACATTACAATTATGGTAGGAGCAAATATGTCTGGAACTGAAAAACTAAAATTAGTTGTCATTGATAAAGCAAAGAAGCCTAGGTGTTTTAAAAGAATTAAATATTTACCAGTTGACTATAGATCAAATAAAAAGGCTTGGATGACTTCGTCATTATTTAGTGAGCGACTTTTTAATTTTGATAGAAAAATGAAACTAGAAAATCGAAAAGTTCTATTATTCATAGATAATTGTACAACTCATAATCATTATATTGAATTAAGTTCTATTAAACTACATTTTTTACCACCTAATACAACATCTATACTTCAGCCCATGGACCAAGGCGTTATACAGAATTTCAAAATGTTTTATAGAAAAGAAATAATCGGACGGTTAGTCGATAATATCGATAACAACGAATCATTTTCTATAAATATACTCGAAGCTATAAGAATGTCTGATATGGTTTGGAGAAGTGTAACACCACAGACTACATTAAATTGCTTCATAAAAGCCGGTTTTAAAGACGATGATATAATTGCATTAGATAACTCAACTACTATTTCTGATAATAAATGGAATTTTGTTGCTGATCATCTTAATTTAGACGACAGAAGTTTTTCACATTATGTGGAAATGGACAATAATGTATACGTATGTGGAACATGGACAGATAACGAAATTTTATCAGAAACCATCGAAAATACCAGCTAGAGTGAAGACGAAAATGTGAAGGAAATCATTTTTGATGTTACAATTCAACAAGCTAAACATGCTTTAAAAACACTAAGGAATTTTGTTGAGACTACTATAAGTATGGAAGATAAGACTTTTTCTGCATTATCTAATTTAAAAGACGTCGTGGCAGAAAGAAGTATTATTAAACAAACGTTAATGACAGATATTTTTAAAAAAAATAATTTTCTTGGGAATTTCAGTATTTTAAGTATTCAAATTATATATTTTGGGCATTTGTATTATTTATTATTCATGTACATTATACAACATACATATTTTATATTATTTTTTTATTTTTTAATAAAACTCGATATCTCAAAATTTTCGATATCTCGAACAGTGGATCTGGTGGAATTTATTTTATTGATGCTCCCGGAGGAACAGGAAAAACGTTCTTAATTTCATTGCTTTTAGCGAGGATCAGATCGCAAAGTAATGTAGCTTTAGCGTTGGCTTCATCTG
>JACXSJ010000349.1:0-10696 GCA_014851325.1 Pentalonia nigronervosa
ATAACATACATTGCCTAAAAAAAAATTGGCATTTCACATAATGCCTAGGTATTTTATAAAATACCTAGGCTATATATAAAATAATTTTGAAAATCATATGTTTTATTTACATTGCCTAAAATGGGTCGGCAATATTCATAATGCCTAGGCATTTTGCAAAATACCTGAATTATCCATATTGCCGGTAACATATATATATTGCGTATATTAGTAAATTGTGAATTAAGCTGTTGGGGTAATCTAAACACGGTTAATATTAACGATAGTCCAGCATATCAAGCGATTGCACCCGTACAGGACGCGAGACGACTTCCATAAATATATACAAATATTAATCGAATGTATGATTTTATTCAACATAAATTATATTAAGTATTACATAGTCTTTATTGGCAGTTGTAATATGGTTAATTAAACCTGAGGGCGATCGAACATATCGACTGAGAATTATCACAATATAACATAATAATTGACATTGTTTTCAAATAATAGTATGTAGTTAAGTGGTATTCAAATCTGTTACATTATTATTGTTATTGCGCCGTCGAAAAGTAAATATAATATCGTTTCTAATAGCGAGGAAAAAATAAAGGTCATACAATTTCGTCAAAACTTATAGTATATTAATACATTAAGTAATAATAATATGTTCATCCTAATACTTTTGCGTATCAGTATTCGTTGTCGATTATGAGTTGTTCACATGCTACTTTTTCAAAGCGAAAACTTGTGTAGAGTATAATGTTTAGGATTTAAATTTCTGTGAAAAAAAAACATCATGGAAATGGCGACGAAGTATTGTGTTGATCTTTGCTACTGAATAATATTCGATTCAATTGCGGGCATCCGAGCCGCTGTATGTGTACAACGTTTACGTGAGGTGTAAACTCATTTATCAGCTCCTGTTTTTGCAGCCCTTTGACATATAGATGATCGAATTTTAACAAGTTCGAAATCCGTCCAAACTTGTCATACTCCACGTCGGCGTAATCCATAGGAATGTGGTGTTATAATATACTAGTTGGATATATGTATATTAATATGAAAAACTTGTAGTTAGTATGTAATAAATATATATAATTGATTTACAGAATAATATGGAGGCTTTAAAGAGGAGTTTATCACGACAAACCAATATTAAATATTCTTCGATTGGTGATTTGGTCGTGGGGATTTGGTTAAGCCTTTACCTCTAGTTAATATAATATGTGATATAATACAAGCTACTAGAGAGTCTAACACAATCACTGCCGTATTTTATGTGAAATAAATAAAAAGTTAATAAAGTTTTGTTTTCTCTAACTTTTAAATTACGCAATAACGCTATAGAATATATTTAACACTTGCTACGCAATACATTGCTGATCAGGATCGATTCACGCATAAAAAACCATCTCACATTAGTCCTCATATGATATATGTGTTTTTCATGTTATTATAGATTCTAAACTAGAATAATATATATTTTATCATGCTTAAAACTAAAGTCGATATAAAGTCCTCGAAAAGTACTCTCGAAAGCAGAGGATAGGCCATACTAACACCGCGGGTATTATTCTAATAAATAAATAAAAAAAAAATCTTTGTATAAGTATATTTTATTTTACATAAATTATTAAAATAATTTGTTTTTCGCTCTACATAACGGCTAGGGGAACTCTGCATAAGTGTTCTGAACTTGTTGCATGTCGTAAAATTCGGGACCGTCATTACCATCAATCGACCGCGAACCGTCTGATATATCAAACGAATACTAGAATAAATAATATATATTTTTAAGATTAATTATGTATTTATATTCATAAATTACCTTTTCACAAAGTATATCCACCGACTTGTCACACACGTCAAATCGATAAGTCTGATAAAGTCATCGGAGAAATGATGGTCGAATTTCCATCAAATAACTATAATAATATTTAATATTTTTATATACATTGAATAATATATGTGCTATTTTTTAATTATCTCTTGTCTTTCTCGGGGTTCATCAAAAGTTCGATTGTCAGCCAAGTTTTAGAAAATTGTATATAACATTTTCTATGAAAATTATATTACAGGAACTTAGATTACAATAAGCATGTTTTGCTCCCAGGGTGGATATATTGTTATTAAAGAATCTAACACCAACATTTATGTGAATAGGATAGAGAATTATTAAAGTTTTATCTACTCTAACTTTTAAATTACACAACAACGCTATAGAATATATTTAATACCTGTTACGCAATGCATCGCTGATCGGGGTCGATTTACACATAAAAAACTATCTCATTAGTCGTCATTACTTAACGAAAATTTTTCAATTATTTTGGTCTGTATTTTAAGTTCACTGTGCGGAATGGTATGGAGAGCGTGGAGGAGTAAACACGGTACTATTTCTAATATGACATTGGGAAACATAAAGCTATTATCTTCAGTTAATATAATATGCAAAATGATTACAAAATCAAATCATATTTAAATAATATTTCGTTTTATATATAAAAATATACTACATTAATAAATTAATGCCTTTTCGTGATGACTCTAGTTAATAATGTAAACTAGAGATGAGTCGTTCATGAACGAACTAGTTCAATTGAACTATTCACCCAAGTGACCGGTTTCGTAAGTCAGTGTTCTCCCCAAAAGCAACTAGCGATAGCAATGCAATTGTGATTCAACAGTAGTTTTAGTTGAGTTGCCCAGTTGTTCTCATTTAAAAACTGAAATGCGATTGTGCACTTTGTAGTTTCACATAATTCAGTTGTCAAAATGTCTTCATCGGATGAGAATACGCTTATAGCATTCATGTATTTAAGACATAAGAAACGGCAAAAAAGAAGAATATGGGCTCATCCTTATTTTTTATTACACGTTAACCACAGTTAATTAGTAATAATTTAGTTAATTTAATACCTATTTGACAAATGATAATTATTCTTTATTATTATATTATATATATTAATATAGTTATAATTGGTTATATCATATTATTCATAATTTTAATTTATAGTTATCGTAGGTCTTGGTTTAAAAATAAAACTTGTGATGATTTATACGCCAGCATTTAGGATCTTTTTTCAGTTATAATCATACCGGCTTTGTTGAAGAGCCTCTCACAAGGAACATAATCTTTTTTTGACCATTATAAACAGCCGTGGATACAATGAGCTGTATGTGCTCCACAACTGTAATGGATTTTCATACCTATGTATGTTAGGTTCATTTAAGTACCTGTCCAGTTCAATTATACCCGTTGCTGTTGGACTGATTGTATTTTGTTGCGTTTATATTGCTCGTCAAAATTTTTCCACAGCAATGAATATTTAGATGATACTCTCTCATTATTTGTAGTTGGTACAGTAGCATTATCTTCACCAGACAAATTCACTTGACAGACTTTCTTTTTTAATTTATCAATTGCTATTTCTAATTTTCTTGGATGATAACCGTTAAATGCAATTTTTTTGAACCTTGGATCAAGTAAAGTTGCCTGCGCCACAATTTAATTATCTTCATAGCCCAAAAATTTTGTATTTAATTTTTCCAATAATGTGGTGACCAACTGTTTTACTACATTTGGCAGGGCTATGTTATTTTTTGAAGTCTGCATAGCGTCAATCATGGCTCTAATGAAAATCAATATTTTGGACATGCTAATATATTGGTCACTGCATATTTCTTTTGTGACTTCTGAAAATATTTTTAAAATGTCAGTTGAATATTGGATAACTTCCCACTCTACCACATTCAAATTTTCTACGTCACATTGAAAAATTGCTAATGTAGAGACAACAGCATCTTTGATTTCGATTATTCTTTTGAACATATCATATGTGCTGTTCCATCTTGTCACTACATATTGCTTCAATTTTAAAGGTGACAAGCCCAATTGTAGTTGCATTTCCTGGAGTTTGGGCTGGGTCTGTGAACTTCGTTTGAAATGTTCTAAGATTAGTTTTACCTTTTTTTGAATATGAAGAATATTCTTCAATCCCTGTTGTACAACCAAATTCACACTGTGGGCAAAGCAAGGTATATGACGAAAATTTCATATTTTACAGCTCCTACAATTTTAGGAGCATTATTAATGATAACTGCTGTGATTTTATTTCCAATGGTCCACTCTTAAACTGTATTATTTAAAAATGATGAAAGGTTTTCGATTGTATGCCTTTCTTCAAATTTCTCACATATAAGACATACTGACTGTAGTGAAGCATTTTCATTTATAAAGTGAACAGTAACTCCAGTGAAACTTTCATTCTTGATTCATGTCCAGCCATCAGTTGTCAAACACACAGTAAAACTATTGATCATGAGATCTTTGACTTTTTGGTATATTTGATGTTATAGAAGTGGTATTATGCTATTTGATATTATTTTTCTCAAAGGCAATTTGTAGCTACCATTCAACATTTTTAAAAGTTTTTTTAAATTCTGGGTCTTCGACAATATCAAATGGATAATATCTAAAAAAAAATAAAAACAATTTTATTGATTTTTAACAAAATAATAATATTTATACATAAAATATATTATATGTACCTATATTTTTTGTAATTTTTTAGTTTTTAAGATTACATAAATCGCTTTTATAATGTATACATTATAAAAGTGAAAATTAAAATATAATTTGTGAGTTGTTAATACACTTGTATTTGAATTTTTATTGATTGAATAAAATTACGGCAACCTTCTTAGTGTATATTTTTATTTATACATATCTCATATTAATATATTTACCCTTTAACAATCATTTTGGTTAATTGTTGGTCAATTCTTTTTTGATGATTGACATTTAGTGGCTTTGTTTTGTTAAAATATGATGATATAGCGGTCTGAGCACTTATACGAGGCCTAGGTGCATTAGATCCATATGGATGGAAAAATGATTCATCTGTCGATGGACCAGGAAATTTTTTAGATTGAGATCCTGATGGTTCGGTCGTAATAGATTCATCAATGATTTCTAAAAAAAAAAAATATTTTCATACTGAAATGGTTTTGCCATGATGTGTGTTTTTTAAACTATTTTTTGTGTCTGTGTACATGATAACTACCCCAAAATTGGATCATGAAGTTCATGGATAGTTTCCTGTAGAAAATATTACCTGTCTAGTTAATACCAGAGTAGAGCGTTTTATTCGAATGAAATTGTATCTAGATGATTATTTATTTAACATTTTATTCGAATAAATATGATAAAAATGATTTAATTATCTACTTATTTACTTAAATAAAATAACCGAATATTATTCGAATACATTTTTTTACAATTATTTGAATAATTATCTAGATAAAATTTTACACAACTCTGGTTAGTACTTTGAACAGGTCATTTTTCAAATTTCCCAAAATTTCATCTTTCCCATGTAAAAATCGACAAAATTTATGACAGCGATTTTCGACAAACTGTTTTATTGGCTGCATACGAATTGCACCTTTAAAAACTATGATCCGTATATATGTCGTGACAACCGAGTGCGTCCGCAAGAATAATATAATAATAGACTATAGTGCTATAAAACCTAACAATCAAAGAATAGATATTTAAATCATTTTGAAAAAAAATGTAATTCACTGGAAATAGGTTCATTCCTTCAGCATATCAAATTAATAAGAATAATTCAAAATAATTGTATTGATTAAGAAAAATATAATGCACGAACCTTCGATACCATGTCGATTTCTATCGTTCGTATTTAACGGAATTTTAGAATGCTTCGACTTCATGTGCCGTTTTAAATTACTCAATGATCCTCCCGCATTGCTAAGGATAAACTACAGTAACCACATTTTTCTTCTGGTACTCATACTCAGTGAAATGATTCCACACTTCACTAGTTTTAGATCGATGTGGTGCCATATTGCGCTATATTTAAATAGAAAATTATAATATACCTTGTAAAATTTTAAGTTTTTAATTTAAAAGGTAATATGTATTACATTTAATTATACTACCTACATTTTATTATTCATATAGTATTCTAATAAAATATTTCATTTTCAAAACATTAAAATCTTACAAACTTACCTTTTTACAGCGTCTTTCCTGTAGGTACTTAATACATTGAATAAAGTTGCAATAAATAAAAACAATCAGTTTATTAAATATTATGATTGGTAAGTAAATGTTCACCGCACTAAGTCGAAAAACTGACAGATGTTCTCAATAGAATATCTCAATCCACCAAATTACAATTATTAAGATAACATACAGAATTAAAGACCCCTTCTTATTAAATTAACGTATAAAAAATTTAGGTCTAAATACATATATTTTAACTAATGGATAACTTAGACTAGGCATCTTAAAGATATCGCCTTACTGTGTGACATACAATAAGATCCATCGGTTATGGAATATGGGACTTTGAACTATTGGCTAATGGATATTGAGTTTAGTGGGAGTTATTTGTAAAGACGTAAGTTTATCCGAATCAGCTAATTCTAAGAAATTGAGGACACTTTTCTTAATTTGTGGTTTTTAAAAAATATATTTTACCAATTTTTCAATGAAATTAAGTAAAAACTGTCATGATACCAATGTATTAAACGATAATATATCAATATAATTTATTTTATTATATGTCAACACTAGTATTCTACTTGACATTCAAGTATATTATTTACTTAAATTATTTATTTTATTAAAAATACCTACTAACATTCAAAGTACCATTTACCACGGATGTACTGTGATTTACATTAAAATAATCTTTAATCATAATATGAACTATCATACATATTTAAATTATTATATTTTTAAAATGTCAAGCAAATAATTTTATTAAGCATTAAATTATATCATTTGAAATACCCACTAACATTATGTACAAATACAGAGTTCTATTTCCCATTATGATGTATTATTTACACTAAAAAAATATTTAATTAGAGTAACGTTGTAAAATATTATTATATGATAAAATATGATAAATATATAGCACGCTAGGGACGATTTCACTTTAAAAAAAATAGCATAAAACGCCCCTCCAAACATATAGACAGCAGTGTTCCAGTGTCCATTTGTAGACACTTCGTTGTTTTTGCCCACAGAGGCTTAAACTTTCTCCATAGGCCATAATTGGCCTATTGTATCTTTTAAGCTTTTATTAAATAAAAATAAGTGTTTATTTATTACGAATATACGATTCCTATTTTTCCTCTGCACTTTATGAGCTCTGAGAATATTTACTCTCAATGTGTGGCAGAGCAAGAAAAGACGACTCCCCTTTTTAATACTTCCTCTTACAGGAAAAGGTAATGCAAATAAAAGGTTAGGTTAATTTACTTACGTATTAATATTTAATACCATACTTTTATTTTTATTACAAAACAATTCATGGTCTAGTGTATTTTTGTAAATGTCGACAAAACAGATTTTTGTTTTGATTTTATGCATATTTTATACCTACACACGCAATTATCTATTAAATATTCAATAGACAAAGAGCTAAATATAAACTTTTTAACCGTAATTTATTTATAAAAACTCGACAAATTCAAACTCTCAAAGATATGTTACGTACTACGTAGGTACATTCATTAATATAATAATAATTTACATAGTTTTGTGTGTTTTTCTGTGATTATAATTAAATTCATTTTTAAACTCGAAATGTAAATATTTAAATTTTTTGAGAACATCGGATTCTTTGTTTAGGAATGCAAAGTTATTTAGACGTTCACCATTCTTTAATCTTTTTTGATCGCAAAAGGTTCCTGATCTTTCCAAAACATTAAGATGCCTCAGATAAGCAATTGCCATTTGTCACTTAGGCACCGCAAAATAAACAGGCATCATTTAGCGGTGAGAGCAAGGTGTACACTTATATTTTTCTGTTTTATTGGCCTACCATTAACTTTATAAACGCGCCTCGCTGATGAACTACACGTAAATGTTAAAATCTATTAAATAAATTATTAAACATATTATATTCTTCAATCATAGACGTGACTAGACTACTTTGGCAGCGACAGCCTAGGTAATGGCCGGCGCTACGAGCCGAAAAAACTAAAAAAACCCATAACGCCCAAAAGCGTATTTTTTCGGAAGAGGGAAGGTGGTATACCCTTTAACTGAAATATGTATAAAAGTTAAAAAAAAATAATGTACAGTGTTTTCAGCAAGTATTTTTTAGTTGTAAGTGCATACAATAACAAAATAAATCAAATATTATGTCGTTATTAATTATTTTGTGAATTGATGAAAAAATATCACAATATCAGTGACGGACGAACCGCCATCATCCGTTGTTATAATTAATTGAACTAGTTCGTTTATAAATAAGCTAGTACCTTAATCGTTTATGAACGATTCGTTGATACGGAGTAATAATTATTGAACTAGTTCGTTCATGAACGATTCTTTGATACGGAGTACGTATTTATACGAACGAATCGTCAAATATATGAACGATGAACTAGTTTACCTTAATGAACGATAAGTCCCATCTTTAATGCAAACACAGTGATATATTCAAGGTGAAATATCGTATATTATTGTCCTTTTAATTGTTTTGTTTACTATAATTCAAAAATACGCATATATATATACCCCCGTGCGCGAACGGATGGCGGCGGCCGATAATATATTAGGTCTGACAATTATATGATAAGAATAGATAGGAAAGAATGAACTTAGCATGTATCTGAAGAACTTGGATGGGGGAGGGAGGGTCCAGTATGTGATAAGCAATGCAGTCCAATAATATTTTTGATAACTGATAATATATTTATGATAACAATGATAATAATATTTATGATAACTGATAATATGTCATGTAGTGTCAAGGTCTATAGATAATAGAAGTTGCCTCATTGTTGAAATTATGAAAAATAAGTAGTGGGGGGAAATAGCGCCATGACGTCATTGCCGTACACTGTCATGGTTCGCCGCTTTGCCGTACAGTCGTACAGACTACAATATAACACAATAATATATATATATATATATGTTACCGGCAATATGGATAATCCGGTATTTTGCAAAATGCCTAGGCATTATACAAAATGCCAAGAATTACACGGCAATATACATAATACGAGCTTTGCCTAGGTATTATGTATAATACCAAACGTGGAGTAGGAAATATGATAAAAATAAACAAAATTGGGTATCGCTTATTACCAACGACTTTACTTATCGTTTATCGTAAAAGCGTGTGCCGTGTGTGCACGATTTGACGCAATAAAGATTAAGATTCTTATCCTACTATATAATCATAATTCTGAGGAACTATATTAAACGTGTTTATAATTTTATTACATTATCGTTATTTTCGTGTCTTGTTGCGGTGTGGCATTACTATGGATACGATTAATATGAAGACAAAATTTTATAATAAACTACATAAAAATCGAAAAAATTTGGCTAAAAACACGAGTTTTTTATCGGATGAACAATACAATGAGTTAATAGAAATTATTTTAAACCTTAAAGCTGGACGTACGAAAAAACAGCCTAAAGACTTCCGTATAATAAAAAGGTAAATTTTTTTTTTCATAAGCATTTGAAGTTCGAATTTTGACAAAATACGTAAAAATCACGAACTTGCGACCCACTTGACAACGTTTTTTTATTTAGATTTATTTTTATTAATTTTTTTCTGTTGTCATAGATATGATGTGCTGGTTGTACAAGGAAAAACGAAACTTATATTTCCTGTAAAAGATGACAATTTTGTGCTGTATTATGTGCCCAACAGTGAGCTATTTGATGTATTGCAAACCACACACGTATCAATAGGACATGGAGGGCGTGATCGAATGATCAAGGAACTTGGTAATAAATATAAAAATATAACACGTAATGACATAGAGACATTTTTGAATTTCTGTGAACCATGTCAACAAAAACAAAAAGGCTCGAAAAAAGGCGTAGTAGTTAAACCAATAATATCTTCCGACTTTAATTCCCGATTCCAAGTTGATTTGATAGATTTCCAGTCTCATCCTGATGGGAAATTTAAATTCATTATGGTTTACCAGGATCACCTCACAAAATTTGTTGTTCTCAAACCCCTCGAATTTAAGCGAGCTGAAGAGGTAGCCTATAACATTATAGATATTTTCACGTTGCTCGGAGCTCCTACTATTTTACAATCTGATAATGGACGAGAGTTTTCAAACCAAATAGTATCTAATTTAAGAAACATGTGGCCCGAATTAAAAATAGTACATGGCAAACCGAGACACAGCCAATCTCAAGGTAATGTAGAACGTGCAAATCAGGATATTGAGAATATGTTGACAACGTGGATGCAAGATGAAAAAAACCGACATTGGAGCCAAGGACTTCGATTCGTCCAGCTTATGAAAAACCGAGCTTATCATTCTGGCATTAAAATGTCTCCATATGAAGCTTTATTTGGCTACAAAATTAAAATTGGTCTAAACACTTCAAATTTACCACACTATGTAATAAGTACGATAGAAAATGAAGAACAGTTAGCTGAATTAATCACAGAACAACCACAAAAAATTAATTCAAATGTCTAAAATAATGTATCTGACACAGAACAACCACAAGGAATTAATTTAAATGTTGAAAATGAAGTATCTGACACAGAACAACTATTAGCTACAACTATCCGAGCAACTATCAAATTAAATAATGAAAACGCCAATGTCATGCGAACTAGAGCTAAGGAAAATCTTGAAAATCAAGCGAAAAAAATGATGGTGTGGTCGGATAAGAAGTTAT
>JACXSJ010000349.1:10796-44920 GCA_014851325.1 Pentalonia nigronervosa
AATGAAAATCAATATTTTGGACATGCCAATATATTGGTCACTGCATATTTCTTTTGTAACTTCTGAAAATTTTTTTAAAACGTCAGTTAATTATTGGATAACTTCCCACTCTGCCACAGTGAAATTTTCTACGTCACATTGAAGAATTGCTAATGTAGAGACAACAGCATCTTTAATTTCGATTATTCTTTTGAACATATCATATGTGCTGTTCCATCTTGTCACTACATCTTGCTTCAATTTTAAAGGTAACAAGCCCAATTGTAGTTGCATTTTCTGGAGTTTGGACTGGGCCTGTGAACTTTGTTTGAAATGTTCTACGATTAGTTTTACCTTTTTTTGAATATGAAAAATATTCTTCAATCCCTGTTGTACAACTAAATTCACACTGTGGGCAAAGCAAGGTACATGACGAAAATTGCAATATTTTACAGCTCCTACAATATTGGGAACATTATCACTGACAACTGCTGCGATTTTATTTCCAATGGTCCAATCTTGGACTGTATTATTTAAAAATGATGAAAGGTTTTCGATTGTATGCCTCTCTTCAAATTTCTCACATCCAAGACATACTGACTGTAGTGAAGCATTTTCATTTATAAAGTGAGCAGTAACTCCCATGAAACTTTCATTCTTGATTGGCGTCCAGCCATCAGTTGTCAAACACACAGCAAAACTATTGGTCATGAGATCTTTGACTTTTTGGTATGTTTGATGATATAGAAGTGGTATCATGCTATTTGATATTGTTTTTCTCGAAGGCAATTTGTAGCTACCATTCAACATTTCTAAAAGATTTTTAAATTCTGTGTCTTCGACAATATTAAATGGATAATATCTAAAAAAAAAATAAAAACAATTTTATTGATTTTTAACAAAATAATAATATTTATACATAAAATATATTATATGTACCTATATTTTTTGTAATTTTTTAGTTTTAAGATTACATAAATCGCTTTTACAATGTATACATTATAAAAGTGAAAATGAAAATATAATTTGTGAGTTGTTAATACACTTGTATTTGAATTTTTATTGATTAAATAAAATTACGCCAACCTTCTTAGTGTATATTTTTATTTATACATATTTCATATTAATATATTTACCCTTTAACAATCATTTTGGTTAATTGTTGATCAATTCTTTTTTGATGATTGACATTTAGTGGCTTTGTTTTGTTAAAATACGATGATATAGCAGTCTGAGCACTTATATAGGACATAGGTGCATTAGATCCATATGGATGACAAAATGATTCATCTGTCGATGGACCAGGAGATTTTTCAGATTGAGATACTGATGGTTTAGTCATAATAGGTTCATCAATGATTTCTAAAAAAAAAATTTTCATACTGAAATGGTTTTGCCATGATGTGTGTTTTTTAAACTATTTTTTGTGTCTGTGTACATGATAACTACCCGAAAATTGGATTATGAACTTCATGGATAGTTTCCTGTAGAAAATATTACCTATCTAGTTAATACCAGAGTAAGATGTTTTATTCGAATGAAATTGTATCTAGATAATTATTTATATAACATTTTATTCGAATAAATATGATAAAAATGATTCAATTATCTACTTATTTACTTAAATAAAATAACCGAAAATTATTCGAATACATTTTTTTAAAATTATTCGAATAATTATCTAGATAAAATTTTACACAACTCTGGTTAGTACTTTGAACAGGTCATTTTTCTGACGGACGGACGTTCTCAATAGAATATCTCAATCAGTTGCAGACCCAGGGGGGGGGGGTTTGGGAGGTCAGCTGACCCACAGTTTTTTTCTGAGGTTAATGTGGCCCCTCAAACTGTCAAACTACATAACATTTTTTTATTTGAAAAAATATATACAAATATATGCAATAATTAATATGAAAATTAAATTAAATAAAAATAATTTTTAAAATGTACACAGGCTTTAGAATTTTCCTATAAAAATATAATTATAATGTATGAGTATAGAAATAATAAACATATAATGTATATTATATATATATATATATATGTGTATTATAAATTATGATGTATAGACATGAAGACTAAATATTGAAATATAAATATCGCGTACGAAATCGTAAGGTAAGTTGTTTACTTGTTTATATAAATATATAATATAGTATAATAGTATATTACTATCACGTAGCTAAAATTTTAAAAATTTCTTTTCTATTTATAGACGTTCTTATATTATTATCCAATATCCATAATAAATATCATGAGCCATGGTCGTTAATCGTTATGGACGTATTATCATTATGACATTATGTATACTAATGTTTATAATTATGTTATAATATATAACTCATTCGCTGTATTTCATATCTTACTATTTTGCAAACGAGCGTCTATCCGCTGTAATCTTTTAGTGTCTTACATATTGTGTTGTATTTGTATCAAATATTAATGATGGAAGCTTCTATATAGTAAAAAAATTAGACTGTCAGGTGGAGCAAGACGATTAATTAAAGAAAAAGAAAAAGCAGTTAAAGGCAATAGAAGTGTAGTGTCATTCCTAAAATCAAACACCAGTCAAGAACCATCTTTAGGATATAATTGTAGTGAAGAGGGAGATAATCCACCAACCTTACCTTTTCTTGGTAAGTATTTTAATTTTAAAAATGAATTATCCATTGATACAAATGTTATGTAATTAAAATAGAAGCGCATAAGTTAAATACACGTGAAACATATGAATTAATGACCATGAATAATCTTTTAAGTTTTAATGCATTTATTATTATATTTTATATTATATTATTATTATTATTATTTCTTAAATCATTTTTTTAGACATGAATTAAAAATAAATGATCTACTACCTAGTATCTACATTTTACAGAATGTGAAAATAACTATATTTTGAAAAAAATAATTATAACATTATTATTATTAATATACATATTTTTTTTTATGTAGATGATATCCCAGATGATTCACCAAACACATTAAATTCCAGTACAATTGCTGCACCACTTATTCAATCTGATATAATGACCACAGGTAATTAATATATATTTTCATATTTTATTTCTATCTATGTGATTTTTTGTACTAATATTTTAAATGATTAATATCAGGCAAATAATTTTCAATACATAGTCTAAAATATAATTAAATGTTTGTGCCAAAATGTATAAAAATTTTGGTTTCATCCAGTGGCGCACACTCAAAAAAAAATAGGGGTAGCATATTGGATTAGTTACCTTTATATTGGCTAATGGCTATATTCATCAGTTTATTTTAAATATTTTTACACATAGTAGAATTTGTATGATGAGATTATTCTGGGACCAGGGGGTCCACCCACCCACCCATCTACCAAAAAAATCAGGGGTAGCAGCTACTCCCTTGAACCCTTCAGCGTGCACCACTAGTTTCATCCATCTCTAATTATTATATAATTACATTTAATAAAATACCTAAGTCTTGATTATATATTATATATTAACGTTATAAATGTATAATGTTATAATATTAATGTTGTTAATATTATATATTATTATACTTTTAATTTATTGTTTTATTGTTGTAACAATGTTTTTGATCTTTAAATCATAATTCAAAATTTGTAATATTTTTTTATTTATATCTATATTTATATTTTTAACAGAACATGAAATTCTATCTTCAGGTCCTTTTGTGGAAGGGGAAATTTTAATTTAAACATCTAACATACCAGAAGATTCAAAAAATAAACAAATAGACTTGATACATTTCAATGATAGTATACCTCAAATTGACTGTTGTTTTTCTTATCAAACTAACAAACAAATTGAACATTCCCAAGATAATGTTTTACACTCCAAGTTAATTGATAGATGCCAAGATTATCCATCAGACCCATATTTATTTATTGATACTATACTAACACCTCAAATAATCAGAACTCTTGTTGAAATAAGGCCTTGTCAACCAGGTTTTAATAATAATGATTATGTTTTTCAAAGAAATGATTCTGGCAAGACATTTTCTTCTAACTGGTATAACAAAGAAGTTAAATTAGGAATGAGTTGTAAAAGAAATTGGTTAGTATATTCTCCAAAAGCTAACAAAATGTTTTGTTTTCCTTGTTTTTTGTTTCGATCTATATCTCAGCATAATTATCAATGGTCTAATCCTAATAAAGGTGTTTCTAATTTCCGTAAAGGATATGAAAAAATTATTAAACATGAAAAATCCAAAGAACACAGAGAAGCAGAAAATGAATATTTAATTTTAAAAGATAGAATCTCAAAAGACTTGACTATTCAACAAAATTTAATAAAAATTCAAAAATCTCAAATAGAATTTAATCAAAGTATGTTAAAACGGTTAATCGATTTATCTTTATTCCTTTCAACGAATGGTCTACCATTTCGAGGACACAGAAAAGACATTAATCAGAAAACACAAAATAAAGGACTTTTTATTGAAATAGTTCAACTTGTGTCAAAATATGATGCTGTTTTAGCTTAACACTTGGCTGAGTCAAACCGAAATGAGATATATTTGAGTCTTAAAATTCAAAATGATGTACTTAAATGTATGGCAGATGAAACATTACATACAATATTAACTGAAGTAAAACAAGCTAAATATTTTACAATTATTGTAGATTCGACAATAAATGTTGGAAAATTGATCAATTTTCTTTTAGCTTGAGGTTTGTAGATCAACAAGGAGACATTAGAGAACACTTTCTGTGTTTTGAAGAATTACCTAATGCAACTGCCAATGATTACTTTGTCATCATAAAAAAAGTAATGAAAGAATATAAATTAGATATTTCTTTATGCTGTGGTCAAGCCTATGATGGTGCCAATACCATGTGTGGACGGTTTTCTGACTTACAATCAAAAATAAAAGATATATCACCATTAGCACTATACATTCATTATTGTACTCATAATTTAAATTTGGTTCTTATAGATTCTATTAGATCATCTATCAATGCAGTTTCATTCTTTGGTACCCTTGAGGCATTGTATACATTTATAACTAGTAGTTTACCAAGACTAAAAATATTTGAAGCAGAACAAAAGAAAATTGATGGCTTAGTACTCACACTAAAACAACTTTCAGAAACAAGATGGACAAGTCACAAACGTGCAGTGGACACAGTGTACATAAACTTACCAGCAATTGTTATTTCATTAAAACGAATTTCAGATGGAGAACTACCCAATACAAAATTAAAAACCATTTCAGAAGCACAAGGATTACTTTTTCAAATAATGAATTTTAAATTCAGTTTTTTATTAGCTTTGTGGAAGAATATACTTGGAAAAGTTAATATTTTATCAAATTACTTACAAAATTCTAAAATTGATTTAATAACTGCACGTGATATAGTTTCAACATGTTTTTTAGATATGTCATCTTTAAGAAATGAGAATGAGGAACATTTTTTAAAAATAAAATGTATTGCAACTGATTTGTGTGGAAAGTTTGGAGGCAACAATAACTTTTATCAAGGACGTAAAATAACAAAAAAGAAAATTCATGGTGATAGTAATTCTGAAAATATTATTGAGTCTGCTGATGAAAATTTTAAATGTAATACATATTTTGTTATTTTGGATTCATTTATAAATACATTGAAATACTGTTTTGAAGATTTTTCTGATATTGTTAAAAAAATTTGAAGTACTTAATCCAAAGATAATGTCCAAAGACAACATATATGAAAATTTTGTTTCTATTAAAAATTTATTAAGATTTTATGAAGTTGACATAGATCAAATTGATGTAGAAGTGGAATACCGTTCATTTTGTCTGGTTTACCATCAAGTTTATAATGAAACTGAACCTTTGAAATTAAACGAAGTATTGAAGTTCATGATATCTCGAGACATGGTTTCTTCGTATCCAAATGTATATACTTTGTATAAAATATTTTATACTCTTCCAGTGAGCAGTGCAACTGCAGAAAGAAGTTTTAGCCGGTTAAAACTACTTAAGACTTATCTTCACTCAACTATGAATGAAGATTGACTATCAAATTTGGCAATATTGAGCATTGAACACAACATTGCCCAAAAAATTGACTTTGATAAAGTAATAAGTACATTTGCACTAATGAGAAAGCGCAGAAAATTATTATAATGCTCTTATTTCTCAACTATTTTTATACTTGGTACTTTAATTTTTATGTATTCTGATAAATATACAAATTTTATAAATGCATTTTTGTATTGGATAAGAATCTAGAACCACCTTCTCTAGATCAGATATATATTGTGAAATTGAAAGTAGTCATTGAAAACTAAATTAAAATAAAATATAAAATATGTATAATACCTTCTCAAAATTATTTAAATACTCCAGGTAAATTTGTTAATTGAATATACATTTTAATGCAACAATTAATTAATAATACCTAAAGTTTGTAAGTAAGTTTAAAATTGTATTTAGTTATATTGAATGTTGGTATAAAAATATGATATAAATACCTAACTATTAAGGATAATCCCAAGCGACTTGGTAATACATAGTTAGTTGTAGTTTTTACTCGGTGGCCTCTCATAAATGAGGCAGACCCACAGTACTGAAATCCTGGGTACGCCACTGATCTCAATCCACCAAATTACAATTATAAGATAACATACAGAATTAAAGATCCCTTCTTATTAAATTAACGTATTAAAAATGTAGGTCTAATATGCATATATTATAACTAATGGATAACTTAAACTAGACATCTTAAAGATACCGCCTTATTGTGTGACATACAATAGGGTCCATCGGTTTTAAGTGAATTAGTGGAAGTTATTTGTAAAGACGTAAGTTTATCTGAATCAGCTAATTCTAAGAAATTGAGGACACTTATCTTAATTTGTGATTTTTAAAAAATATATTTTACTAATTTTTCAATGAAATTAAGTAAATACTGTCATGATACCAATGTATTATACGATAATATATCGATATAATTTATTTTATTATATGTCAACACTAGTGTTCTACTTGACATTCAAGTATATTATTTACTTATATATATTATTATTTACATTATTTATTTTATTAAAAATACCTACTAACATTCAAAGTACTATTTACCACGGATGTATTGTGATTTACATTAATATAATCTTTAATCATAATATGAACTATCATACATATTTAAATTATTATACTTTTAAAATGTCAAGCAAATAATCTTATGAAGCATTAAATTATATTATTTGAAATACCTACTAACATTATGCACAAATACAGAGTTTTATTTCCCATTATGATGTATTATTTACACTAAAAAAATATCTAATTAGAGTAATGTTGTAAAATATTATTATAAGATAAAATATGATAAATATATAGCATGCTAGGGACGATTTCACCTTAAAAAAAATAGCATTAAACGCCCCTCCAAACATATAGCTAGCAATGTTCCAGTGTCCATTCGGAGACACTTCGTTGTTTTTGCCCACAGAGGCTTAAACTTTCTCCATAAGCCATAATTGGCCTATTGTATCTTTTAAGCTTTTATCAAATAAAAACATGTGTTCATTTATTACGAATATACGATTTCTATTTTTCCTCTGTACTTCATGAGCTCTGAGAATATTTACTCTCGATGTGTGGCAGAGCGAGAAAAGACGACTCCCCTTTTTAATACTTCCTCCTACAGGAAAAGGTAATGCAAATAAAAGGTTAGGTTAATTTTCTTACGTATTAATATTTAATACCCTACTTTTATTTTTATTACAAGACAATTCATAGTCTAGTGTATTTTTATAAATGTCGACAAAACAGATTTTTGTTTTGATTTTATACATATTTTATACCTACACACACAATTATCTATTAAATATTCAATAGACAAAGAGGTAAATATAAACTTTTTAACCGTAATTTATTTGTAAGAACTCGACAAATTCAAACTCTCAAAGAGATGTTACGTACTACGTAGGCACATTCATTATTATAATAATAATTTACATAGTTTTGTGTGCTTTTCTGTGATTATAATTAAATTCATTTCTGACAGCGAAATGTAAATATTTAAATTTTTTGAGAACATCGGATACTTTCTTTAGTAATGCAAAGTTATTTAGACGTTCACCATTCTTTAATCTTTTTTGATCGCAAAAGGTTCCTAATCTTTCCAAAACATTAAGATGCCTCAGATGAGCAATTGGCACTTGCCACTTTGGCACCGCAAAATATAACAGGCATCATTTAGTGGCGAGGGCAGGGTATAATCGGCACTCTTATATTTTTCTGTTTTATTGGCCTACCATTAAGTTTATAAACGCACCTCGTTGATGAACTACACGTAAATGTTAAAATGTATTAAATAAATTATTAAACATAATATGTTTAATAATTTATTATGATGTATTATGATATTATAATGTAATATTATTACATTATTCAATCATAGGCGTGACTAGACTACTTTCGCAGCGGCAGCCTAGGTAATGGCCGGCGCTACGAGCCGAAAAAACTAAAAAAAAGCCCGTAACGCCCAAGAGCGTATTTTTTCGGAAGAGGGGAGGTGGTATATCCTTCCACTGAAATATGTATAAAAGTTAAAAAAAATTAATGTACAGTGTTTTCAGCAAGTATTTTTTAGTTGTAAGTGCATACAATAACAAAATAATTCAAATATTGTGTCGTTATTAATTATTTTGTGAATTTATGAAAAAATATCACAATATCAGTGACGGACGAACCGCCATCATCCGTCGTTATAATTAATTGAACTAGTACCTTAATCGTTCATGAACGATTCGTTGATACGGAGTACGTATTCATACGAACGAATCGTCAAATATATGAACGACGAACTAATTCAATTTAGTGAACGATGAACGACTGAACTAGTCACCCTAATGAACGATAAGTCCCATCTCTACTGGCGAATATAATATAAATAATATTGTTTATAGTAATATACTTTTAATACTACATACACGATACATAAGCTACGGGCACTACGGCTGCCCCCATACGTCCCGTGTACGCGCTGTAAGCGGCGGCTTCCCACTTTCCCAGGCCGCCGTTAACGATACCTTTTGTGTGTACACAAATTTACACACACGCGCGCGCACATAAATATGCGAATAACGCATGCGCCATTCTCCGCGGTGACTGCACATAACCGTTGCTTCCGTTGGCAAACGTCACAGGCTGTGACTCACAGCATTTCAGCGGCCGACTAATAATCATTCTTTGGGAACAAATAGAGTTTAGGTATTCAGCATGTACAACTCATTAATCTTTAGATCATATTGTTTATGATCAAGTCCAGTTAATCCCTACTTTATTGCACGTTATCACTAAATAAGTTATTATCAATAGTAATTGTATAATGATTGATATTATGTTTATTATTTATATTATGATTATTCAATATTTCAGTTTTATTATTCTATTTTCTGTGTGTGATTAGTACGGTGAGTGTGAGAGTCGAATAAAGTATTAAAGTAAAAATTGTTGCATCCTCCAAAAATATAATGCTAGAACCGCCACTGCTGCGATGTTCTTTTATTTCATATTTTTGTCGACGGGGCGAACTATATATTGTATAAATTATTTTTTAGAAAGTAGGTATACCTGATGTATATAATGTATATATATATATATATATTATGTATATAATTAATAATATGATATTCCAAATACCGCGTAGGTAGTATACTGGTAGACGCATATGATTAGTAGGTACCTATATTTTATAATGCCTACTAAATATTATTTTCTGGGTGACTGGGCTCCTTTCACGCGATAAAAATAACTGCGGAACTTGCAACTATAACAAAATATTTTATTTATTGTTAAGATTATTACCTATTATGCTTATACAGATAACATATATTATAATGCTATTTATTCTCATTCATACCCACGTCGTGATACAATAATAATAGTTATGGTCAATAACCATTTGAATATAATCAAAATATTTTTGTCAGAAAAAAACTCGAACGTTTGTCGTGTAGGCAGATTAAGTAAAAATTTACGTCGTCGAGAAACGCCAAATTTCGTCAAAATAAATATTTTAGGTACTCATATAGTCATACCTACAATAATCATAATATTTAGGTATGAGGTACCTAATACTTGACCAATTTATGTAGGTACCTACATTATTATTAAGGATCTATACAATATTTTGTGTCTATATGACTATACGTTTATATTGAGCTGCACATGAACTGAGTCCTAATATAACCTTTTAGAACGAATAGATTCTGGACCCGAGTTGTTTTAAGATTAAGATATATTCTAATTGAGACTCGTGAAGTTTTAATCAAAACATTAAATACTAATGAAGCTCATTTATTTCGATTTCTAAAATAAATGTCAATAAAATCCAAAATTCCAAGCTTAAATATTATCTGACGAAAGTCATAAAAATGATATGAATGATATCACATAGTCGTCTCTTGTATATGTATCGTCTATGTATAGGTAAGTATATTATGGTTGATTTTATATTTTATTCAAAATAATCCTTGATCTCAATTAGTATAATTTTTGTTTATAGCCAGTACATAATTAGTATATTTTTCGTTTATAACTGCAGGGATTCAATTAATTAGTATTCACTATACAGCAATATATTATAAAGATATCGAAAACCGTAGATTAAGTAATATTTATTTTTTCATCTACTTAATAGTTGGTTGTTAGATACCTACTACTTATTGATTTAAATTAATTTGATAAAATCTAACTTTTTTAATACAAAAAAGTAAGTAATAAACGCATATTAACTGTTACCTAAGTCATTAAGTCATCAAACATATTGTTTAAATATTGTGTATCTAACTCAATCAACATACAGTACAAAAACAACAAATTTAATAAGATATTTTTTATACATCATGGGTAATTCTCTAAGTGATTACGAATAAATTTTTTTAGGAAAAGCTTTTTAAATCAACAAATAATTAAAAAAAAAAAATGATAAATAGGCAAGTGCCTACATTTTTAGATTTTGAGCCAGTATGTATTGATTTTACAATGCTGTGTATTTTTTTTTGTCTGTCATCAGATTTTAGTGCAGTAAACGCACTCCGATTTTCTCCATCGGCATCTTTTCTGATAGGAAAGTGAATCTAGTTGGTACTTAAGAGGGTCAAAAGTACAAAATTTTCAATAGTTTTTAAACGCATCGGAAAAAACAAAAAAAAAAATTAAAGAATAAGAGGAATTTTTTGCAAAGCAAATTTTTAACAAAATTTATTTTTATTTTTAATGTAACAAAAGAAATAATGACTATAAATACATGAAAATTTCACCAAATGTTTATGAAAGCATTTTTTATACACCATAAAATTTTCAATGTATTTTAACTTTTTTTGAGCTATTAATACACATAAAACATTTTCGAGTTTTTTTATTATTTTTTATTATTGCCGATAAAAATATTTTCAGTCAAAAAACTTAAAAATGCAATAAAATATTCTTCATAATACGTTAAAAGTGAAAATTAAAAAAAAAAGTCGAGCTAAAGTCTCTAAAAGTTTTTTACAATTATCTAAAGTTGAAATTTCGAGAAAATACTTATAAATTACAACATTTTGCAGTGTTTTTTATATTAGGAAATTCATAAAATTTTTTCTATTCAAATATAAGATTTGAAAATTCAACATATGGATTTCTATAAGTTTTTCTGCCTGTCTAAAAAAAAATATACCGGAAAGTCAAAGTAATTTTTTATGAGTGTTTGAAATTAAGACATTGAATATTCACCCGCTTTCTCCGGGTACGATTTTCTATTTTGATGTAATTCAAAAAGGAATAATTGAACACTTTGAAATTTTCACAAAATGTTTAGATTATTATTTTCTATACACTAAAAAAATTTAAAAATATTTTAACAATTTTTGAACTAAATATAGGCCTAAGAAATGTTTGGTTTATCAAATTTTTTTTTGTTTAAATATGGATAAAAAAAAATTCGTTGGGTCAAATTTCTTGAAAGTTTAGTACATAATTCCTCATAAGTTGTTAAAATAATAAAAATACATAAACACAATTTTTTTATACGCATTTAAATTTCAAATTTTGACCGAAATTCATCATAGAATACTTGCATATTGTTTTGTTGTTAAAAATTTATAAAATGTTCAGTTTTTATAACTAAGAATTAAAAATTTAAAACAAAATATTTCGTAAGTAGTTTTTAGTATAACCAAAAATTCAAAAAAATATATTAAAATTATACTTTTTTATCGATATTTTAAGTTAAAATTTGGACATCAAAATATCGAACATTTTCAAATTATTTTGTGGTAAAAATTTATAAATTGATCAGTTTTTTATAGCTAAGGGTTGACAATTTAAAACAAGGTTTTTCGTAAGTATTTAATAGTGTAAGCAAAAAATCAATAATATATATAAAATAAATAATTTTTTATATACATTTTAAGTTTAAATTTAGATGAAATTAGATATTTAAATAAAGAATAACAATATTATTTATTTCATTGTAATTAAAAAATATTTTTCGTTTGTGCTTGAAACATTTTAAGTATATTATTATATTTTATGCACTCAATTAAATTTTTAAATATAAAATTTTCTTCAAAAATTAATTCAACCGACTATATTGTTAATAATAAAATGAATTATTAATAACTAAGTAAGTGTATTCACTTCGTTATATAGGCTGACAGGTCGTATTTGCTCAAAAAGTTTTTTGTATACAATGATTTTCTATCATTGAATACAAATTTAACATATCCATGAAAGTGACCCTCTCGACACCTATTGTATAACAGAGCGGTACTAACTTGCCGACCTTTTTAAAAATTAGATTTGTCAAATCGAATAATGTATAATATAGGTATTAGTGTTTTACTTATTAGTTCATCATTATTGAAAAAAATTATTTATCTAGGTAATTTAAACTTGTTTTGATGCACTGCCTCAGGCAAAATGATACCTACCTACGAAAGTACATTACACTATGCATATTTATTGTATATCTAGTCAAAATCAACATGTAAATGGAACAAAGAATAGGTACACCTATTAGTTATTACATATTTCTAGGAAGCTACAATTTGTTATGTAACAGCACAAATGACGTGGAAATCTATCCAGATAAAACAATAACATTATATTATTATTTTAATACTCCTAATTTTAATATTTGATATTTCTAACATTCTAAGACTGCAAATGGGTTTTCAAATCCAGTGCTCAGTAGATAAAAGTAATCCTCATTATACTAGTATACTTTATATAGTAGTATAATTATTAGTTTTTACTTATAACTAGGGCTAAGATTTATATGCAAAAATATTTTTTTTTATTGTTACATAACATTAAATATTTTTTATATAAAAATCAGAAACTAATTAGTAATTATTGATTATAATTAGTTATTATTACATATTTACATTGAATATTGCATGCTGTAATGACAGAGCCGTAACTTTGGTGAGGCGAACGAGGATTTTGCCTTGGACGCCTGATGCTGGGGGGAGGGGGTGCAAAAAATTAAATGATTATAACTTAAGAAAAAATATTATTGACAATATAATATTTTTCATTAGTTTACGCACTGATCCGTAAACATAATATTATATTTTTAATATAAAACTTATTTCTTCATCGTTTACAACTCGTTTATGGCTTTATAAATATTACTATAGTTGTATTTATTATATGTTATATTTATTTTTCAGTTTAGTCGACGATCGTTAAAAAATCGTATTGAAAACCCAAATATTAAAATAATTGCTATAAGGTTTTTTCTTCCAATATCTGTCGCAACAGCTTCATGTGAAAAGAGTTTCAGCAAACTTAAATTGATAAAAAATTACAATAGTTTACAATGGTTCAGGAGAGATTATGAAATATGGTCATACTTCAATATAAACAGAAGTCACTAGTAAATTGGATTATGACAAAGTTATTGACAAATTTGATGACACAAAAGAAAGAAAAATTTAGTTATAAATAATAATAATTTAATTTTTTATTATTATATAAGGAGTTGAGAATTATATACTTGTGGCTAAAAATTGTATTTCTTATTTTGCTCGAAACCTAATTATACATTTTCAGATTTTTCCTACTCTTATTAAGAAATATTAAAAACTGCGATTATCACCACCACCACTCAGGGGGAGTATCAATACTATATAGTTCTGCTTTAGGATAAAAAAAATTGCTCGGTACGGCTCTACAGTAATGATATGTTCTTTTAAATTTTAAAAAAACAAACGACTGGCGATTGAAATGAAAAATGTATTTATATTGACTAAAATATATTGACTCTTTACGACATCCATAATGTTATTGAAGCATAGTATTAGTACTTTGATACTGTTTCACAATATATGTCGTATATCGGTCGTCTGACCAAGATAAAATTAGAATATTAGATAGTAGGTATAGTTATGATAATTTGACAAATAACACAATCATTTATTATAGATGTTCATATAATAAATACCATTTAAAATCCATAAGATTCTCAAAAATCTAAATATGCAATTATATGCATTATGTTCAAAATATACAAAAAATTGTTTATTAAATCAAAAATAATCTAAATCGTGGACATATCTGAAACCAATTAATTTGGACTAAAGGAGAAAAACATGCAAATGGATGTAAATCTTAGCCCTACTTATAACCTATGTAATTAAAAACAATTATTCTTAAGTTTTGTTTTCTTTACATTAAATATGTTATTTATTAGTAATACATTTTTTAAATCGATTTTTTATTTTAAAATCTGTAACAGTATAATGAAGAATAAGTATGTGTACCTACTATTAAAATGTGTTTACCTAGATATTTTACGAAATGAAGAAAACCCTCCTATCGAAGCAACTTATTTAATCACTACCTAAATCAGCAGGTTTTATTTCATTTAATTTTAATTAATTGTCAGTGAATTGACAGATAACCCACGTTATTTAAAGTTTATATTTTAAACAATCTTAAAGGTCAGTTTTATTTTCATCTATAAATGTTACTTAATAATTACCATCATTCAAAAATTAACATTTCTGTCTAGTTTTAAGTAACACAGAGTTCCTTAAGTTCCTAACCTTGTTTGTAGATACCTGAAATGTTGACCAAATGTTTATGTTAACATTTTTTATACACCATAACATTTTAAATATATTTTGACTTTTTTTGAGCTATTTATAGGCATAAGACATTTTTAACTTTTTATATTGTCGATGAAAAATTTATTGCTTTGTCAAAAAACTTGAAAATGTAATACAAGGTTTCTCATAAGATGTTATTAATGTAATTTAAAAAAAATTCACAATAGTTTTTTATAAGCATTTAAAGTTAAAATTTTGACAAAATTCGTCAAAAATTGCAAAAATTTGGAAATTATAAAAAAATTTTTTTTTATACCTAAAATTTGAAAATTTAATACATGATCCCCCATAAGTTTTACTACCTTTCAAAAAAAAGTTAACCCGTCAAAAAAGGTCAACATAATTTTTTATAAGCGTTTGAAATTAGACATTAGATATTACCTGTAAACTAACGATTTCTTTTGTAACAATTTTCTTATTTGATGTAATTCAAAAACGTATAATAAAATACTTGAAATTTTAACTAAATATTAATATAAGCTTTTTCTATAAATGGTTTAATTTTAAAAATATTTTGACTTTTTTTAAGTTATTTATAGGCGTAAGAAATTTTTGATTTTTTAAAGTTTTTATCTTTAAATATTATTAAAATAATTGTTGCTTGGTTAAAAAGCTTATAATTTTAATACATCACGGTACCCCGTGAGTCTATATAATAGCAATTGAAAAATATTAAAGATATATGTATATTAGTCACAATTTTTTTTTATAAGCATTTAGAGTACAAATTTTGACAAAATTCATCAAAATTATGAAAATATTTACAACATTTATACATTTATTACTAACAAGATTTCTCATAGAGTCCAAACTGTAACCAAAATATCTAAAATATGTTAATACACATTTTTTATTTTTATTTCAAATTTTTAAAGTATTAGATATTTTAACAAAGAATAAGGACTTAAGTTATTTTGTTGTAATTTAAAAATATTTTTCGTGAATATATGAAACATTTAAAGTGTGTTATTTTATTTACACATTAAATGACGTTTTTAATTACAATTTTTTCTGTAAAAATAAATTCAACCTGTATTATCTACTAACGTCTACTAACTAACGTCTAATCGAAAATAAATTACTTTAATAGCAATAATATCATTAAATAAACTGAGTAATATAAACTGACAGATCTGTATTATTTTGTAGTAAATAACACAGAAAAATATTCGGAATGTTTTTCCAAAATTTGAAGATTTATTGGCTAAAAAGTATATGACAGTTTGAAATTATCTTATTTCAATTGTTGAAATAATTGTATTAAAAACTTGAGGCTATATTCAAATAATTATCTATGGGCTATATAACAAATTTTATTCATTTTTTATAAAATACATATATAACAACCGTACCCTAGGTTGTGAGTGTAAAATGTTGAAAAAAAACATCTATAAGAACAGTCTAATTTATGAAAGACTAAATAACCAGATACCTAAGTAAAATTTCGAAGTTAATTATTGTGTTGATAAAATATTTATCTAGAATCTTGATGAACTACCTACGCAGAATATACTATCATTATTCAATTATGTCGTGAGTGCGAGGGTGCCAACCACAGACGCCAGATTGTTTAGTTGGTCACATTGGTCCGGCAATAGTCGTCTTCGATGGCTGGCGGCTCATCCAAAAGGGCCACCTGCCCGCCGCGTTCTTTGTTATCGTTACCTTGTACGTGCGGACGAGACTGTTATATCGCGGTTGTGCGCATGCGCGAGTGTATAGTATTCTCAATAGCCGCCGCTGTTGTCATTACTACTACTACAAAAAAATACAATGTTTAATATTGTATCCGTATAATATTATATACTTTAAGTTTTACCTGCGCGCGGCCCCTCCGACCTTCGACGCCCGTTAAGGAGAGCTTCCCCCTTTTGGTCCCCACCACTTCCTACTTAGACCAGTCATGCGACCGGCACCGAAGACGCGGCGTGCCTCCACCACCACACAACACGAATGTTCACGCCGTCCGCCGACTATCCGCCGTGCGCCGTGAGCCGCGAGGCCGTTGTGTGATTATAATATCATATCACACGCACTCACGCACTCACTCGCACATCATCTCGTATTCACGTTGTTGTTATTATTATTACTATTATTCGTCTGGTAGCGTCGTCATTGTCGCCCGGCACCGCCGAGGTTTGCTTGTCCCGTACAGCATCCGTTTGCTCGACGCTGCCATACAATTTGCAGCCGCCTAATATTAATTAGAGTAATACGCGTTTCCGTTCATCGCGACGCACAACGATCAGGCATCTGTCGGTCGCCACATATTTTACTCGACTTAGCAGAGTGCTGTCAGCGATTATGCTTCGATTTATCGTCATAGGACCGATGTCGACCAACCGTCGCCACAAGTCGTCTTGATATTCAGGTAACAGTCACCTACAACTGCAGCCGCTGAACAGTGGCTGGTCCTAGTTTAAAGTAGTCGTCACTGTGTAGTGACATATTGTTATCATGGTCATTGCCAAATAGGTACTTTTCTTTAACCGGGATTTATAATAATATATTAGGGTCACATGTAACTGGGGTTTGTATATTATACAAAAATAACCGATCGCCTTGCTCTCAATACTTTTTAAATCAAATCTTAAAATTAGAACTGGAATTTCGATGCACTTTGCATTGTTTTTCAAAGCTAGCCATGCAATATTTGTCGTATAATATAGGTACCTACATATTCATTTCATTTATGTAATTTATTTTTGCGTTTTTTGACAATTTTCAATTTCTAAGGTCATTTAGAACTTTTAGGGCATTATTTAAAGATTTTTATTTAAAAAAGTAACTTTGTAACGTGCTAACTAAGTACTTGCCTATTTGAATATTATTAAGTGTAATTTTTCAAATGAATCTGTATGACATAAAATCAAGATTATGAGTGGCAACAGAAAATTAAATGAGAATAATTCATTACACATTATCAACACTTGTTGAAGAATTATTAATATTATTATAGTTGTTTATTTATGACAATCATTGAATTATACATATTTATTAATCATTCATATTATACATTATTTAGTACATATAATATAGGTAGGCAATACTATCATACAAGTCACATTCAAATCATGTTTGGTATCAATATGTTTACTGGGGCCCCTAATGACATATAAACATATGACTGAAAACTGAAAAACCGGTACATGTATTATGAAATAAAATTTTTTTTTTAAATACATTTTTGGGGATTGGGGTCTTTGAGTATAATATAAATTAGGGTCTACTGGGAAAATCCTGATTCCCCAGTGAACCTATTTGCCCATAATCATAGTCTTTCAAGAGTTCATTTGGTCCAAGCATAATATAAACCTGTACTAAGTACCCCATTTGATATACATTGGTCTGTTAAGAGTACAATGGGTTAGTATTTTCCACTTTCAATCTGGTTTCTTTATTCAGCAATAGGTAGTTTCTCAATGCCAATTAAACACTTTTACTTGTGATTGCAAAATTATTTATTTTATATTTTAAATTATTAGAATAATTTAGAACATCCACTTTAAATAGTCTGGTAGACCAAAGATAATTATCGAGTAAACAAAAAGTTAATCTCCTTACTTAAATTATATTATGTTATACAATACATTATTTACATTTATAATTAATTTTTGTTATTGAGTTTGTGATTAAATGTTAGACATTAGCTGATGACATAGCTTAGTTAAAAGCCCTCATGATGTAGGAATCTACTCTTTTTTGAGTAAATATTTAAACTTAGGTATACCTATTGAAAACAAATTAACTTCCTTATTGCCAATCGTTTGTATATGATTAACTTTAAATTTCACCAAACCATAAATGTGTGACAGTATGACAAATATAGTAAACAGAAAAAAATTAGGGGTTGAATACAGTGCCGTAACTACAGAATAAAGGGGCCATGTGCGATAATTATTAAGCTCCTTTCTAGATTAATTTTTTTGCAAGTCTCATAATATATAAGTACCAAATTTTTAGGTTTTTAAACACGTTTTACTACTGTTTGTTTATATATATATATATATATATATCTTTATAAATAAAATATAATATTTTAGAATCAATTTCCATAATGTCAACAAAAAAATAATAATTGTTATATCTATCACCTATGTGTTTTAACAAGGAGATTATAAAATATAAGACTTACAACTAATTGACTAATGAATGGACATTGGACTTACATAAACATTCCTAAATATTTCTAATATTATGTACAAATATCTTTTATCTACAGACTACAGATAAATTTAATACTATATACATTATACTTTAAAATTAACATTTAGTGTTCTTACAATGTAAGAAAAGGTGGATAAATTTACAAATAGAAAAATAAAATAGACTCTCACATCGTTACTACTTAGTGTCTTGGTAACTTGGTAATGAGTGGTTTCTGGTTACAGTAGAATGTAGAACGTAAATGCCATTGATCACCGAATTTATTTAATTTATTTAACATTTAACACTGAACAGTTGACTGATGATAGTAGGAACGTCATTACATCAATATTATACTATACATAATATCATAAGGTATAATCATTAAAATATATATTATATACATACCATTACCAATGACCATTCATTAAGATATTAAACATTTATAAAAATAGGCCCTCAAAATTCAAACAGTAAATACAACTAAACAGTGGTCGTCATATCAGTGGTGCTTTAATATTATTATAGGTACCTACCTATATATACAGTGTTGGTGTGGCCTACTCTGCTACCCAGCGATTGCTGGAGGGCCCAAGGGTATTTTTTAATATTAGGGGCCCATTACCAAAATATGAAAACCATATAATTAAATCATTTAAAGTAGGACTTTTAAAATTATTTTTGAATAAATCACAATGCCTGGTGTATCTGATACTTATGCGTATAATTCAAATACATGCTTATGTACTCATGCACACAAGTTAAGTGTGAACGAGTATTTTAAAAACTAAACTTTGATGTCCAATAAGTCATCAATATATATAGATAATTTATTTTGTTGTTTGTTGATAAAGCCAGCATTCAACTTATAAACAAAGATGAAATTAATATATGTTAGGATCTTCACTTTTCATCAATAAATTAAAAAAACTACTATTTTTATAATAATTTATAATTTATTTTATTTATGTTTATTACATTTTTTTTCCTATTTTATGTGTACAATTTGAAAAGAAGTATGTAAAACTTGTTTATTATAATTTTTATTTTTTAAATAATTACAATTACAAATAGTTTTAAAAGTAAAGTTTATAGTGTTTGCTCCAAACTGGGCTTGTGGGCGCTCAAATGTATGTAAGCCTCGGGGCCTGTGTGCACGACATGCTTTGCACACCCGGTTTTTGCAGCACTGGTTGGATATGCTGACAGTAACATATTATAATTATATACAAATGTATTATATAAATAGTATTTCTTAAATTTGCATGGAATTTAATTGAATTGAATCTATTCTTTTTTAATACATTAAACAATATAACTTAATATATGTTAAAACTAGTTACATTGGTTCCTGTCTTACTCGCATCATTTCACATTTGTTAATTATATAAATATTAACAATAGGTAAATTATGCTCAAGTATAAAAAAATAATTTTATCTTCTAAAATATTGTCAAATTATTGAATTTTATAAATTTAATTTAAAGCAGATTTCAAGTTACAGTTAATTTGTTTTTCAATTTAGTATTAATTCAACAACCTATTCTTATTTTTCCTGTTTAATAATTAGGTATACAATTTATCAAATAAATTCAGTAGGTATCTTTATAGGTATTTTATATATTTAAATTGACTAAATTATAAGTAACAACCCAAAAGTAAATATTGAAATTAAATGAAATTGGATAAAGATATTAAATATATACATTGAAACATATTATACCTACTACAAACTGTTTAAAACAAACAAAAGTTTTAATTTAAATTATTATATTTTAGGTTATATTCAATGCACTACATATTGCATAATATATATGCTATAATTATTATTACTACTAATTACAAACAAAATTACTTTTATTAGATTTAAATTGTGTTCTTAATTAATTATTTATTTACATTATTAATTATTGTTTATTATCCTTCTAAAATTGTCATTCTAACAATTGATATAATGTTAAGTATACATATTAATTATGATGAGTATTTTTTAGTTAAATCAAAATGTTTTTCCTCAATTTTAAGTGTGTTATAGACACTTTTTAAACCTCCATCTAGTCTATTTTGTAAAGTATCTATTTATTTGGACATTAGACCAATTTATTAGAAATATTCTTTATAATTGTGCCATAGATCCTGGAAGATTCAAAAGTATCTTTGATATGTTTGTTAAATTTCTATGCTTAGTTATAGCCAGAGATCAAAATGCTCCAGTAATTGAGTCTTTCTCAATAACAATTCAAAAAAAAAAAAATATCAACTTTTATTTTATATTTATAAAAACTAAGCAATCAATCAACACTTAATTTAAATGCTAAAAATTTTTCTTTAATAATAGATATATACAATTTTTTTAATATCATAAATCTTATTATTTTATTTATAGGTAGGTCTTAAACCTATACCTAAAAAATATAATTTCAGAGGCATAATATGTCCAAATCCTGCTGTTTATAGTTATTTCATTAAATAGGACCTTAAATAATACGAAAAATAAAAATACTTATTCATTGACTTATATTTATTAATCTTAAGTATCAAGAATAACTGTCATTACATACTACTATGTATACTATTATTATTATTATATACTATGTTTTCTATCTGCACATTTTTTAATTAAATTGATATTATACATAGTAATTACTTAAAATATTTCTCTGAACTAATTGAATTAATACAATTTTCAGAATTTTTTTTTGTCAAATAAATACCTTTTTAGTAAAGTTTTTATGATAAAATATTTTATAGATCAAAATAATGTTATTTTCTAGTATATATTGATAGTTAGTTAGCAAATCAGCAATTATTGTTATTTAACCTTTAAGTGGTGCTACACGAAATATAAAAATTTGTTGTTTTAAAGATGTTAGTACAATCTACAATCGTGTTCAATAAGCTTATAGTAGGACGTGCCTGTATACAAATGTCTTACATTATATCTATATTTAATTGATTAGTTTTTTTTTCATATCTGTATCAGCATATTTTATAATCTGTAACTTGTAGATAATATTTGTGTTAGTCTTTTATAACACATAGTGTATTTCTCCCTTTTTTGTATTATTTTTTTGTGTGTACTATTTTCAGTACTCGTAGTATCTTTTTTTTTTTAATATTTATCATTAAAATAGTTGGAAATTGAAGAACTTAAAATGGAAAACAAATTTAATAAATTTGTATCTGATTCTTATAGAATTAATAAAAAAAATTCTATATACACAAAGTTTATCAAGGATGTTACTGTAATATGAAGTGTAAGGCAATTAAATAGACCCGTTGAATACTTAAGAAGCAATTTCATTTGCTACTGTTCTTTGTCATGTAAAAATAAATACATTAATAAAAAAACTATTCACACATTTAAGATTTTTTGTGTATTTTGTCTATTTTAGTTCTAATATAAATATTATTCGTAATTACTATGTTTATATTTTTTTTTTTTTAACAATATTCATACATTTTAAAGTTGATATATTTTTAATTTTGCAATATTAAAATACAAATATTATTAATAAAAATTATAAAAAATATAGGTTGTATCACAAAAATAACTATGACTCAATGACTATGAATAATTTGATGATATTTTTTAGCCGTTGGACCTCAGCATAAATAATATTGATCAAAATTAAATAGAATAGCTTGGTGGGCCAAATTGTCCTTACTTGTGACAAGGATTAGTGTAAGAGTTAATTTCTCAAATTACCTTATTAGTACATTTTTTTTAAAACACCACTCTTTCATGCACATTATTTATATTAAAAATTAGCAAGAATTGTATAGGTTAACAAAAATAATATATATGGGGCTGTAATTTTTATATGTTATATATATATACATATTAGATTGTTTTAAATTTATATAGTGTAAACTTTGTATTTTGAGTTATGGCTTTTAAATCAAATTAAATCACCAGTTATAATGTTGAATTTTTTTTTTTTAGTGAAATTATTATGGACAAACGTCAGAAAAACAATTATTCACCAAGTACACGCAATAAAACAAGTCCAGAAAAAAAGAACGAAAAATTACTATCAAATATTAGTTATGGAAAAATTTTAGTTAAAACAGAACCAAACATGAATAATAGAGTTTCAGATTCCATGAATTCTATTAAACCGGCTGTGCTGACTGATCAAGATATTAATAATTACATTTTAAATTGTGTTTCAAATTTAAAAGTTAGTGATCCAAAATCTCCAACACATTCCAAGTTATTTCCATTTAAATCAATGGATTTATCTAATTCAACAGATAGATTACAAAGTAATAATTCTATAGATAGTATGAATGGTACTAACAATCTGTATTTACATTCCAATATCGATCAAGGTAAATATTCTAGAAGTAATATGACATTAAAACCTTCATTATCAAGTCCACCACCTTACTGTACATCAACAGGAAATCGAGACTCTCCAAGTCCTCGCACTAGTATTGGGTCTATTAGTCAATCATCGCCTTTATATGAGAATGTCGATTTTTATAATGGTGGTCGCTCTTCAACTCAAACTCCTACATATTACCATCAAAGACCTAGACCTGGTTCACATTCCAGTGGTGGATCTCAAGACTCAAGACATTCCAGTCCTAGAACTAGTATAGTTTCTTGCGAAGGTTCTTTAGCACTATATGAATCAAATTATCGTAAAGCCCAACCTCAAGTTCCAGTCAGCTACCCCAAATACATTCCACCTATGGGAAAGGAAGTTCCACCTTACGAAGCACCACCTGTTTATGAAACTTTGTCCGAAACCAATAAAAATTCAAATTGTTACGAGCCTGCTAAACCTGGTCCACAGGTACCCACCCAATCTATTGATCATATTAACCGTTACCCTGCTCAACATGCTACACCATACATAAAACCCATACCTACAATTGTTCCACAAGCAATAAAAGCCTTATCAGAATATGCGTCTCAAACAAATCCTCAAAGTATGAGATCATATAATTCTGCTAATAATGTAAGCTATTCTCAAGATCCAATAACACCAAAATCAACATCTGTAGCATCACAAATGTGTGTAGTAGGTCAACCAGCAGTTGCCGAATCTAGATCTCAAAAACAACATAATACGATGCCTAAAAATTTTCAAACAGCATCAGCATTTCAACAGGAGTCACCAATACATCATAATAAATTAACACAGATTTCACCAACACCTCCTCTACCTATTAAAATTAAACAACCTGTTAAAAATCTTCTTCCATATAATGTTACTCCACCTCGACCGATGGTAATTTTTTTAAATATATTATACAATTATATTTAATATATGTATACATTCATAGTTGTTAAAAATTGTTGTTAATGAAAGGAAAAATATCTTAGATTTTTTATTTAATTATCATCATTTGGTAATAGTAATGGTAAATTTAAACAACCATTTATGGATATAACATATTTTGAATTTTTGAATGTATAAAAATATTTTGTCTTAAATAACTTTTAAACTTGGTTAAAATTTTATTTTCATTTCAGGGACCAACAGAAGCAGAAAAGAAAATTGAAGAATTAACTAGACAGTTAGAAGAACAAATGGAAACTCAAGAAGTTGCTGTTGGTGGAGAATATTTTGGTTGGTCTTATTATTTATAACCTCAATGAAACAAAACAATACGTTTCAATGATTTTGCATAATTTATTTATTTTATTTAGGAATATGCCATACTTGTGGTAATAAAGTGACTGGTGCTGGCCAGGCTTGTCAAGCAATGGGAAACTTGTATCATACTAATTGTTTCATATGTTGTGCTTGTGGTCGTGCACTTCGTGGTAAAGCTTTCTATAATGTCTATGGAAGAGTATACTGTGAAGAAGATTACATGGTATTAACTTTAAATAATTAAACATGTGTTTGTTTATTATAATTAATTGATGTACATATCTTGTTAAGATGAAAGTTATTGTGTAGTTTTAAATAACTAGTTTAATTTTAGTATCTACAATGTAAGTGTTTTATTTATTTTATTGACATTTATATTGAAGTATTGTCGTTGTTAATTAGTTTAAAATTAAGATACTAAAGAATTCAATATCCCAATAAACATTAATAATGTCGTTTGATTTTTATAAGTTTTCATAAATATATTGCTGACTGATGGGCTTTTATTAAGTCAACTGCCAATACATATATACTAAAGTAATAATAGACATTCTTTCTGATTTTAGTTGCTATAATAATTATAGAATGTTTAAATGCATTATATTTGTTAAAAAATACATTATAAAATATTTTCAATTATTTTTCCTGGCAATATTGTAATTTAATGTTTTTGTTTATTTAGTATATAGGTTTCCAACAAACTGCTGAGAAATGTTCAATATGTGGACATTTAATTATGGAAATGATTTTACAAGCTATGGGAAAATCATTTCATCCTGGTTGTTTTCGATGCTGTGTTTGCAATGGTTGTTTGGATGGAATACCATTTACAGTAGATATTGACAATAAAATTTATTGTGTTGCTGATTATCATAGGTTAGTATTTCATCCGAATCATTACTTACACTGTAACTGAACTTTTTTATTTTAAGTGGTATTATATTTCAATTTAAATAATCTACATTTCTTCAAATGTATAACTAAGAGCTACTAATATTATATTTTTATATTATATAAAGTGGTTAGTGTGTACATTTAATTTTTGATATTGTGTAGGGTGTCAAAATATCAAAAAAAGCCTTGAACAGGCCGTAAAAATATTAAATTTAATTGAATTAAAAGTATTATTATTTTTTTTTTTTTTATTGATAATAAAGGTTTTTAAAACCAGGCAATTTGTCTGTGTTAACATTTGGATTAACAATAGATAATAATAATTATAATTATTGGCTTAACTTTATATATTAGTTTACAATGTGGAGTTTACATAAATATACATACATTTTATTTTAAAGTTCTTTATATGGCAATAAAAATATTATTGTATTATATTATTATCTATTCGAAAACCGATAAATTATTCAATATATTATAATCAGTGACAGTCCTATAAAACAGAGGCTTGTGACAACCATAATTAGGTCACTATTTTATTTTTTTTTCATAATTATAATTTTCAAATTTTTCATATTTAATTTGCATATTGTAATAACATTACTTAAATTATATTATAATATGTTATTATTTTATTTATAATATTTATGCAGGTTTGTCAATAATAAAAATAACTCATTGCTTACCAAAATGTCATGGACTGGTTTAGTTGCACACCCATCTTCTTTATTTTTCCAGACAAATTTTTGTTAATAGCTTGCGACTTGACATGATTTTATTACTTATATATATATATATATATATTTAATAAATACAAATATATTAATGTATTTTAATTATTTACAGGAAATATGCTCCAAAATGTGCATCTTGTGGAAAAGGAATTACACCAGTTGAAGTAAATATTATTAGAATTACTGTTTTCAATGGATAATGAATTTTATTACATTTTTTTTGTTTAAGGGTACTGAGGAAACTGTACGAGTTGTATCAATGGATAAAGATTTTCATGTAGATTGCTTTATTTGCGAGGTCAATATTTTTAAATTAATATGTTTAAAATAACTTAAAACTTAAAGAAACTGTATCTTTTAGGAATGTGGAATGCAATTAACGGATGAGCCTGATAAAAGATGTTATCCATTAGATTCTCATTTATTATGCAGATCATGTCATATATCACATTTAAATGAAAATACACCCGAATTAGAGGTAAAATATTATTCAGAAATTGTTGGGTATAAATATTATTTAATAAATATGATTAATTTTTTTTAGAGTGTTTCTGCTACATACGAATATTTAGATTGAAGATTTGAATAGTTGACTATCAACATAAAGTGTTGATTATTTAAGGTTGATCATCAACTTAGGATAAATTGAAATTAAATATTTATAATTTTATTTCATTACAAATGTTATTAATTTAAAGATACTTTAAATAAACAAAACTTAGAATAAATACTAATTATAATAACATGATAATAGGGAGACCGATAGAGAATATGACAAAATTAATATATATATATATAATATAACATTTTATGTTTATAGTAAATTAACTAAATTTATTTTAGAGTATTTAATAGTATATAAAATAAATACCACATCCTATAAAACCTGGTGTTTCTAAGCTTATCATAGGGTACATTTATTTAAAAATAAATAGTATACATTTTTCAAATTTTATTTATTAAAACAAAATATTTATTACATTGAATATTTTAATACTCTTTTTAATAGTTATTCTAAAGCAAATTAATGTTTATTTCTAATTTAGAATTGGATTTTTCCATAGATTTTTACATATTTATAATCATATATAATGTATACATATATTATAAAATGTAATATATTATACAATTAATTATTATTATAGTAATTTCTATTCTGTTATCATTGTGATTTGTATCTATATGTTTTCTTTATTCTCCATCAAAATAAATTAGAAAATAATATTTTTTTATTTCAAGTTTTACCTATAATTTACATTTTTCACTAAATACTAAAAAAAATTTTTCATTCCAGTATATAAATATTAATATATAATTAAAATTATTATTCATATCATTGCTTTGTTTAATTTTGTGCTATGTTAATTACAAATTGAGTTTTTGTATACTATTAATTTTCCTATTTGTTTTGACATAATATATCTAACCACTTTTTGGTACTGGTCTAATATAATATGTATTATAAAATGTATTAATTTAATTTATTTTAGATAATTTTGTATATATTAATAAACAAAAGATGAATGTAAAATATGTAACATTTATCTAAATCAGTGTTTCTTAACCTTTTATTATCTAGTGAACTCGCAACAAGGTTTAGTTTATCCTTAATACGGAAAATATATTTTTTATTTTAATATACACAACTGTATTTCCTGTTCTACCTTTTATTAATACAACAATATGATATAATTATTTATTTTTATTTTTTATTTTACCTACTAGTTAAGTTACTTAAAATCAGAATTTGCATTTTTTTAAAATTATTTTAAAACTAAAAATCTGGACTACCTATCTTAATTTAAAAGTGCATAAATCCTTAGATTGAAAATCACTGATTTAGTTTAATAGTAAAAATTAATTTGTCTATACAATTAAGACATTGGGTAGGTGGTTTAATAAACCCATTCATTAGTTTAAAATATGTTATAAGTCTTTGAACAATATTGTGTAATTACAAATATTATTTTGTCGATATTTAATATTTTTAATCTGTGTCTAATCTTAATTTATATTCAGTATTTAAAACACAAATTATACGCTTATTTTTTTCAATTTTAGATTTGTTTCATTTTCTGTTTTTAAATGTACCGCTATTATCATAGTAATTTTTTTTTAATTATGAACTCTGTTGTTTGTTATTTATCATTGTTTTTTTCGCAACTGTAAATATCTTGTAAAACATGTTATTAAAATATTTTCAGGTTGTGATAGTTATAACTTAAGTATATCTTAATACTATAGTAGTTATATTAATTTGTATTGTACCATTGTAGACATTAATATCGATTACCAAATTATTTTTTTTTTAACTTAATTTTAATTTTTGACATTAGTTAAAAAATGTAACATTATTGTGTATGCTTTATTGTTAAATTATAATAATACATAGTTGATTAAGTTAAACATCTAATACATTTTTTAAAAAATGATGGTAATTTAAAGTATATGCATTTGGATGTTAAAATGCTATAAAAATTTATTTTAAAATATTAATGCTAATTTTTCAGCAGATATATTTTTTTGTTATTTTCTTTATCCTTGTAGAAAAATATTAGACCATCTAGTTTTTCATGAGCATACAATATTATATGTCTGTAATATTCTGGAACAATTTTATTCTTTTAATTGATTCTGAATGTATATATAACATCAATAAAATATATTAGTGCAAATTTATTTATGTTAAAATTATTTTCTATTATTACCAAGAATAACTATAACTATATGAGCATTAAGAGTTGGAATTTTTTCCTTCTCCTTAAAATATATAAAAATAAGGTTAATTTCATCAGTTCAAAGTTTTTGAATTAATTTCCTCACTGTTTCTGCTAAATTGTTACCATACAGTTATGATTGTTCGAAAATGTACAGCAAATATTAAAATATAATGCTAAAAAGTATGTATTTATTTATAGGTATAATGTAAAGTGGCACATAGTATAACAGTGTAACCCATTTGTCACATTTTTTTGAAAAATATTGACATTTTTATTTTTTGGATTATACAAATTTCTTAACATTTTAACAATGTTTATACCCTCTATTATTTTCACTTTTATTTTTGTAGCTGGAAATCACTATCAATTTTTAAATTTTAATTAGCAATCTATACATTCAATTTAAAAAATATATAAAACTATATTATTATGAATGTTTGTATGAAAAATTTGATTTTTGAATGATTCATTGATAAGATATAGTTCCTCAAAGTTATATGTTTTGAAGAAGTATAATAGTATAATATTTTATATTTGTAAAGACCAACAGTTATACATTATATAATGGTCTACCCAATTAAATTATAACCATAGTACTATTGTCTATTATATTTCGGTAATGTTCAGTCAACAATGAACACAGATGATGATAGTCAGTGTAGTTTTAATTAATTATAGTCAATTCACAGTTTAGATATTATACATTTGAATAAAAAGACACAAGATCAATGATAATATAACATAAGAACTTCTGTAATATTAATTGTTTAATAGTCTGGTGTGCAGATGTTTAAATCTCAGCAACTATGGTACATTTGAATATGTTGTATTTTGAACTCCCTGATATTTAGTTTCATACACCATGTATTGGTTAATAAACCATACAGTCTTACAATAATTATTGTTTTTGTATAAGCCTTGACAGTGTTGACATTTTATTTAATATGAAATATTCACAATATAATATATATACCTGATTATAATATTTGTTTTAGATATCAAGCTATAGATTTAGCTTTAACTATAATTATATATATATATATATATATATATATAAACTTTAATTAATTATATAATTTATTGATTTTACCCAATGTTGGTATCGCTATGTAATATTCAAATATTGGTATTTAGTGAGCATGACGCTCCCTTTATTGTTTACTCAATGTTATAAACTATTCAGCAAACATCAAACATTAAAACCAACATCAAAGTATTTAATTTTCAATATTTTTCAAAAATAATATTATAATTTTTTTGTCATTATAAAACATGTTTCAAATAATATAAATTAAAGACCATTAGGGTTATTCAATTATTTTATTTTTACCACTCGATTATTATTTCCAGGTTTTAATCGATTATTTCAATTAATCAAAAATCGACTTTCAATTATGGATTAATTAATTAGTTTTAAATTTAAATTTCCAATCAATTGTTTTAATTATTCTCAAATGTCTTACTAAAACATATACTAAAACTGTTAAATCACTTTAATTTATTTATATAAGTGAATGGGTGATTAGAAATATTTAATTTATAGAAAAAAAAACATTTAGATTATGCAACTATGGCTTATACATGGACTATAGTTATAGGAATAGTTAATAAATGAGACAGTTTTTTTTTTGAGTCATCTTGACTGTTACTATTTTTTTTTAAACATTAAATGGTAAATATTGTATAAAATGAAAATGATTTTTATATACATAAGATATAACTTTATAACAATAAAATAATAATGTAATTAAAATATACCCTTTGGAGTGTTATTAAAGTTAAAAGGATTTGGAACAAATAAAAGTTCATTGATAAATAAATTAGCTGAGAACAATGTTCTTCAGTAAGTGATGTCCTCTGATCAGTAACTATATTCCCTGCACGACTGAACACACTTTTTGAGGCTACACTAGTGGCTTGTATACTCATTAATTTATTCAATATTACTTTAAGAAATGCTATCATTGTTCCATTGAGGTGACACCACCAGGCACCTCTTTCCCATTAGGCACTTTGGGCACATGCCCAGGGCCCCACAGTCGATGGGGCCCCCTAGCTCCTGCCAGATCACCAATCAATAATCGATATTTATTACCGATAATTAATAAACTTATTTATAGAAAAATCAAAGGATAATCACTAAAAGTTGTAATAATAATAATACAATATTATTGATGGGGGTTAGTCGTCCGACCGCACGGTACACGCACATAATCTCTCTCTCGTATATATGTTAGCGGTAATGTATGTAATACGTTATTTTATTAAATAACTAGTTATTCTATAAAATTCCTAAATATGTTCGTTAATATATAAATTACACGGTTTTATTAGTTAATATATAAAATATCGATTGGGTTTTCGTTAATGTATGAAATTTATATCATTAGGTAGATGACCGGGACTGGATTAGATAACATACAAAATTTGTTACCGTTGTTGTTTTATTAATAAAAATAATAAGATAAGAAGTCCAATGGCCTTTGCTGCCGCGGATTATTCTGTTAATAAAAAAAAAAAAAAAAAATAAGATAAGATAGTATTGAACCACACCATTTGGCATAGACTAGACTTATTCGTGTGACAGTGTACCGCGAGTTTACTTACTAGTTAGTTTAATCATTTTTAGTGTTATATAGTGTAATAACTAATAAGTGTGCTTTAAAATGAAAACAAAATTTGATACAATTATAAAAAATACAACAGATCGTAATAACAGCACGTTTTTGCTGAAAGAAAAATATGATTTCTTAATAAGTGAAGTGAAACGTATTAAAACAGGAAAAAAAGAATCGCTACATGATTATTGGTTAGTACAACGGTATGATGTGATAGAAGTGCAAGGTAATGAAAAACTTTTACGTCCAATGATAGAAAATTCTGATATAATATTTTACGTCCACGACGAAGAATTATATGATATTTTACTTAACATTCACCTATCTATTGAACATGGTGGTAGAGACAGAATGATTTATGCACAGAAAAGTTTATTACGCTTAGTAACGTTCCAGATGTAGATATTTGCCTTCGAAAAGCATCCGAATCCCAATCAATTGGTAATGGATAAGGGTTTTTTAAATGTACATGCTAACAAAAGTGCACCACAAAACGTGCATATGTTTAAAAAATAATTTACTTTGTAATTCTAAATGCCATCCAAAAAGTTCCTGTACTAATAAATAAATTGTAAATTTAAAAAAAAAAATTATACAAATACATTGACGTGAAATAAATTAATATTAATATTTTATATAATAATGTAAGGTGTGTTTGAGTATCGACACAGCAGTCTTAGTGTACAGTCGCGTTTTTCCTGATTCGGTTATCGCAGAGTATTTCGAACCTAAAGATTGTTATTGTCGTCTAATTATGTCGTCGTCGTCGGGCGGCGATTTACGAGCAGGTAAATCACCTGCTTCTTCTAAAATTAAAACACACATAATCTCTCACCGCGGCTCAGTTTCAGACTTTGTGGTGGCTATCAGTAAAAAAATTCACGTAAGTTAAGCAAGTCAAATAACGCATAGTCCTACTTCTCCGAGTTTGCAACAAATTATGGACAATACGCCGCTTTTAACTACATCTGTTCCAGCCTTCAATTATGACAAACCTTTATCCGTAAACAATACGCCAGCAGATATGGTCGTTGACGATTCTATTATAACCGATAACACTAACGAATCGAGTCATTCTAGTCTCTCAGTTTCTACGCCTGCTCCCGCTGACTTAAATATCATTAAAAACTCATTACGGCTCAATCAACAATCTTTTCCGTTGGACTATATTGGTCCTATCTTTATTCTCGTTGAGAGTATTAATACCGAAATTAATTTGGGTAAATGGCACCCTGTCAAGGCTGCCAAATTTTTCTCAACTAATTTTACGGGTATCACTAATATCAAATCAGCTGGCTTTAAAAAAGTCAAAATTATATTCGACTCTATCGAAAATGGTAATGTGTGTCTGAAGTCCGCATTCCTATCGGATCATGGATTCAGCGCCAGTATTCCGTCAAACCTCATTTACTCTTTTGGTGTTATCAAATTCCACATCGACCTCTCCGAAGAAGATTTCCGTGAAGGCTTATCTTCCTTATTTCCAATCGAAAGCTTCAGACGTATCACAGTTAATAAGGATGGCGTTATTACTCCTACTCGCTTGGTCGAACTGAAATTTATTTCTCCAAACCTGCCTCCTCATATCACTGTGTTCAACATGATTTTTAAAGTTACTCCGAGTATCCGTTCTCCGGTTCAGTGCAATCGCTGTCTCCGATTTGGCCATACACAAAAATTTTGTCGCAGTGACCCTAGATGTAGTCATTGCGGAGGTGTTAAACACTCTATAGTCGATTGCCCAACCGTTTCTGCCACCGAACCTTCCTGTCTGTTTTGTCATCTACCCCACTTGGCCACTGATCGCAGCTGCCATGAGTGGTCTGTTCAAAAGGAAATAAAGAAAATTATGGCCACCGAAAATATTTCCTATCAAGATGCAGTGATTTTTAAAAAAAATAATTATTATTCTTCAGCTTTTAAGTATTCTGATGTTACGAATAGACAGCCTCCTGTTTCTAATTCAAATGTACCTAAATCCACTTACTACGTAGAGAATTTCCCTAACCTCAATGATAGCCACCATTTTTTCAATTCTAAAAAGCCTAAATCCAAAGCTCGCCCTTTATCCCCTACCAAAATGACTCACTCTCTTTCTTCTAAGCCGTGCTATCCCCCCCCCTAATGGTAGTTATTTAAATCTATCCCCAGCGGAGGGTCAGACTCCTGTTAACAAAGTTATTGATCTCTCTTGGGTTCATTCCCTATCTAATATTTTAGCAGATGCTCTTACAAACTCTACCACGCTCTCTTCGCCTTTTTCTCTTTCCGCTCTTCAATCCTTAATCGAATCTTCCTTACACTCTCTCCTTAT
>JACXSJ010000350.1:0-69949 GCA_014851325.1 Pentalonia nigronervosa
AAGTCTAAAAAATAGTAGTTCTTAAACTTTTTTTAATAAAAAATAAAAATTCTAGTTATAAATTATATACGAACAGAAGCAGTGGCATACACAGAAATTACCAATGGACTATCTATCCACCCTCAGCGTATGCCACTAAACAGAAGCTATACTTAACTAGAATCTACAAATATATATAGTTAGGTAATACATTTGTAAATTTTAGTTCAGTAAATACATTTTAATTTCTCAAACTCTTGTTTATAATTTTATTTTAATGTATTGTGTTCCTATAATTTCTAACTAACTATAAAGTATTATTTTTGACTACATACAAAATGTACTCATCCATTGGTTGTATATATTTTTAGGAAAAACTGGAAAAGGTTCATTTGAAGAAAAGCCGTTCATCAAAAAAACCAAAAACTTCAGATCTCTGTAACTGTTTGTCACAAGTAATTTCATTTTTTCGATTCATCTATGACTTTATTGTGTCATTTATATTTGACTATGTTTACAAAAATACACCATCAAAAACGTTGCCCCCAGTAGAGGATCTCTTAGTTTTAGACAGTTGTAAAACTATTGTTAATAAAATTAAAAATAAAGAAGTAACATGTCGCCATGTTGTTGAATGTTTTATTAAACGAATTGAACAAGTGAACTCAATATTAAATGCTTTGGTTGACACACGTTTTGATAAAGCATTAACCGAAGCTGATGAATATGATAAACTTATTGAACTAGCTGATACAGAAGAAAAAATCAATTTAATTTTTGATGGCAAACCTTTATTTGGCATTCCATTTACATCTAAAGAAAGTACAGCAGCAAATGGAATGTCTTGGACTTTTGGTCTAATATCTAGAACTGGCATGAAAAGTGATGATGATGCAGAAGTTGTCAAATCATTAAAGACTGCTGGAGCAATACTTTTAGGCGTTACAAATGTCCCAGAAGTAAACCTATGGTGTGAAACTAGAAATAAAGTTTATGGCCAAACAAATAACCCTTACAACACAAATCATTCAGCTGGTGGTTCTTCTGGTGGGGAAGTATGTATAAAAAATAAAATATCACCCAAAATATAAACTCTTATAAGAAACATTTTTTTTTTATCTTAGGGTAGTATAGTATCAGCTTGTGGTAGTCCTTTGGGTCTTGGAACAGATATTGGAGGGTCTGCTCGTATACCAGCTTTTAATTGTGGTGTATTTGGTCATAAGTTGACTACAGGTAAGGAAAATATTAAATTTTATATTTATTTCTTACTAAAATTGACATTTTTCAATTTGTTTGATATCATATTATAATATATTGTCAGAGAAATTCTTATAGTACAGTTAATGTATATATTAGTATTATTTATTATAATGTTTATAAAAATTGTTCTTATAGAACAGAATACAATAAATTACTAAGAATTAATCATTCTAACATTTTTTCACAGTCCATAGGCAGTGGCATATATATGACTACTATATAAGGGGAAGGTGGCATCAGTTTCAAACAAATTATCATGAAGGATAATTTTTTAAATCAAGATACCTGCATATTAAAATAATATAAAGTTCTATGAGAAGGATCTGACTCCGCCCATATGTATAATCTTTAATTCATTAGCTACAATAATATGGTCTTTAGTTATACTAAGACTGGGTCGATTTAGCTCTTGTTAAGTGTATTTGCAGTTACTTAATTCATTTTGTCTTCTACATGTACCCATATGTATTCTACACATCCTGTTTCCTGCTTTAAAAATCATTGAATGATATTTAAATTATAATAACTGTCCTAACTCATACTTTATTGTGTTACCTAAATGATTTATGAATTTATGACTAATATTATGTAAACATTTTGACTATTTCATCAACAGTGTTGTTCATACAATGTTAAACACAATAATTTTATTATTATTATATATTATTATTTTTATTTTATTATGTTGACATCCACTGATCAATATTGTTTTTTGTTCATAATCATTTTTACCTTTTTTCAGGTTTTATAAATACAAAAGGTATGACATTTAGAAAAGGCACGGAAAAACAAACCATGGTCAGCGTAGGACCTATTACTAAGTATGCCGAAGATCTAATTCCAGTAATTAAAGCTTTCCTCGGACCTGAAAAATCTTTGGAATTAAAAATTGACCAAGAAGTAAACATATATTATTTAGTATTATAAAATGTATAGTTAAATTAATTTAATTTTTATGTTTCTTTAGGTTGATTTGTCTAGTTTGAAGTATTACTATGTTGATAAACCCAATGACTCGCGAGTCAGTCCCATTAGTGATGAATTACAAATAATTTTAGATCACGTTATAGAATCTATAACTTCTATCACTGAACTGCCTCCACTCAAAGTTAAATTTTCTGGTACTCGTTATAGCTATAGTTTGTGGAGACACTCTATGACAAAGGAAGAATCAGATTTCTGTGCAACATTAGGAAACAATCAAGTAATTTATTTAAAAATTTTTTTAAAAATGTTAATATAAATTTTTCTATGATTACAGACTAGAGTTTCTGTATGGTCAGAAGTCCCAAAAACAATTGTAGGAAGTTCAAATCATACCTTGGCTGCAGTATTAAAATTAATAGATCTGCAACTACCAAAAGTAAATGCAGTTTGGGCTGATGCTGAGATTGAAAAACTTTCAAATGAAATATCGGCAAGTGTATAGATATTTTAGTTTTAAATTTCTTAAATATAAAGCTGAAAGTTTTTGGTTTGCTAATATAAATTTGTTGAAGAGAGGGGGAAAGTAATGCCTTATCAACAAGTCCTTCCTAGTGTATAAAAAAAAAGAAAGAAAAAGATAAAATGTTTGTAGTTTTATCAAATCATTGTGACCTTTAAGTTCTATATTTGGAGTATATATATTGAGTAACTTTCTGTGTTGTGTGGTGTTATATACTGTATAATAAGTAATAATGCAATATATAGGTGAGGTGTTAATTTCAAGTTGAATATTATATTTATCTTCACCGTACATATAGTGTTGTTATTGCAGCAGATTTAGAATATGATTCAATAATTTTTCTCTTATAAAAAAAAAAAAAAAAAAATTAAACTATGGACCTATAAAGAAATATATTATGATATCTATGAATTAAAGTCTTTCAAAGAAATTTTTTGCATGTTTTTCCATGAAATAAAGGAATGATTGAGAACAGTGCCGTAGATCTGCAGTATGAGCAGTTTATCACACCAGGGATCAATGCATGAATTTGTTAATGATATATACTGCACTAATAATGTTTCTATTTGTCTTACAGGTTAATTTTTTTTGAAATTTTGTGAGCCATAGTTAGAATATTAGACTTGCAGTTTTAATTTATACCAAGGTGGCAAGACCCAAATTATTTATGTTATGAAACTGATTGAGATAATATGATTTAATATTTTAATTGACGACCAATGAGTTTAATTTTATATATTATAATATGTAAGAAGAATCATTTACCAGTGGTATGCTAATTAAAGTAATATTCATGTTTCAGACATTGTTGGGTGATGATAGCGTGTTATTTTTCCCTTCGTCTCCGACCACAGCAAAACATCATTATGAGCCATTCTTGTATCCATACAATTTCGCTTATTGGGCAATTTTCAACGTACTGAAGCTACCAGTCACTCAAGTCCCACTCGGTTTAGGTCTCAAATGTTTACCATTAGGAATACAGGTATCTTTTAATTTATAAAATTTAAACTTGATAGAATGTTATTGATATTGTCCCATTATTAATTAATAGGTGGTTGCTGGAAAGAACCAAGATAGGTTGTGTGTAGCTGTTGCACAACACTTGGAATTATCATTTGGTGGATGGAAACCTCCTTTTACAAGTACAGTTTCAAATTAAAAATGTATTGTAAAATTTTTGATTGTAATGATTTTATTCTTTGGTTAGGGGAAATATTTTTGATATAATGTTATACTTATAAATGCTAATTTTGGTTACCAATTGTGATATTTATGTGGAATAATAGGTCTTTATGTTGTGATGATTTTATATATTATGTTTATCGTTATAATATTATATTTATTTTGCATAGTTTACATTGTATACATTCCAAACAATAAATGTTGGATTTTTCTAGTAACAATATTAATAATTTCAACTGTTGTTATTTGTATAATATATTGAACAGTAAAACCTCGATTTACAAACACCGTCCAATGACTGAAAACTATAATGGACAGTTTTTAATTTCTTGACAATAAAAAATATGTAAATTTTAATCAAACATGCTCATTGTGGCAAACATATTCTCAAATAATTTTTCTTTATTTGTGTAGAGGTTTCACTATTTATATATATTTTTTCAAACAAGGGCCAAGGCTATTACTACAATACTGAATATCTTATTACATTATTTTACATAACCATTCAATGTTATCTCAATCTGAATGTTTTTTCAATTTTTCTGATAATTTTAAACCTATAATATTTGTATTGACATTGGATATACTTATATAAATATAATACATTAATTACTTTTTATACGGTATTTAAAGACTGTTAACAAACTCAAATAAATGTAATGTAATAATATGTAGTTTAATATTATTATTTAGTATTAAAAGCAATATTATAATATGTTGTTTAAAATTAAAATTTTGTTTTTGTCATTTTATATTCAGTAGTTAATGAATTTAAAACAAATCCACAATGAAACCACATTTTTCATCCCATTGAAAATGCATGACTTTTTTTTCAAAAGCTTATTTTTAACTATAATAATATAATAGAACATTGGTATTACTCAATCAATATCGTTTGAAAAAAAAAAATCTAAGTGTAAAATAATTAAAATATAATTTAATAATCTTAAAATTGTAATAAAAAAACAAATATAGGTATTGATATAATTGTAACAATATTATTCCTGTTACAAATATAGAAGGTATTGAGCTTGATAATTATTCGGAAATATTAACATTTATGAACTTATAATCAAGTATAAAATAAGTAGAAATTAGAATAAATGTATAAGTTATTTCATAAATGTATATAAACAATTAACAATAAATTTATGAAATTATATAACATTATTAAAACATATTGATAGGATTGAGACGACTGTTAAATGCCTAATATTAATAAATAATAAGTATATAAATATAATATTATAAATCAAATTTTTAATAAATAATTAAAGCCATCAATGAACTCCATATGCCAAAATTCCGAGCGACGTACACCTGTACGGGTGATATTCAAGGCCAACAAATTAGCCATTAACATAATTTTAATTCAAACGATAAATTAAATTAAACAGTATTAGTTAAAATTGAATCATACTATTTATTGTTTATAATTTATTGACAGCCAGGATTTTGTTTGATTATGATTTTTCATTGCATTGGTAACAAGATGAACATTGCCAAAAACACTGTGTTATGCAATCTAGGGTTTTATCCGCAAAACTATATTCTAAATTATGAAGAAAAAAAGAATGAAAACCAAATAAAAGGATTGATTAAAAATATATAGAATTTACTCACGTCTACTTTTATTCCGTTCTTGTGGATCAATGGGGTTATAGATTGAAGTCTCTGATACTAAACCATAATAATAAATTACTTCAATAAATTATATATTATTATTAAAATGAAATGTGTATTACATACGGGTTTTTTGGCGACCAAACATCGTCCTTTTATATGTTGTAGGTGTAGCATTGTCATGATTTTCTTCAGATTCAAATTTATTGAATTTATTATTAGTAATATCCATAAAAAATAAAAATAAACTCAATACACCTCAACAAATATAAATCTTTATTTAAGATGTGTAAAAAACAACTGAACCAAAAGCATAGGTGTAACGTATAGGTAGCACAACAACAATGGAATCAAATAGAGCGTTAAAAGCCATAGTAAAACAACAGTTAGTTTTCTACTATAAGGTTTCACTGACCCATTTAATAAGTTGTACAGTTACGCTTGTGTGCACAATTTTCCATTGTAATTCCAAAAAAATAATTATCAATAAGTAGATTCTTTAAAATACATTGAATCTTGGTAACAGAATTAAATTTATAATTGTATATTATATATTTTAAAACGCATACAATATAAATAATAAAAAAAATATCGAGAATGTTTAAATTTAAAAAATATTTATTTTAATGATATAATAAATTAAACGTTTGACATATATTAGTGAACAATTTATAAATCATGAATAATCTGTCTCAGTCTTATTTTTGTTCAAAGGTTCTGACATGTGGATAAAATTGGTATTGACTATGAGTTATAACTTATATTTTATAAGTTATAATCAATGTTATTAATTTTTCCACTTCACATTCTGAAAAAAGTAATTTGTAACTTGTATTATTCATAACATAATTTGATTCATTATATGCACATAAATAAAAAAATTATAAATATATTTTTATAAGTTTAATGAAATCTATAAATACAAGTCTCGAGACAAAATAAAACATTCATTTCAAATAGACTTTCCATATTAATGGATACTTGATAGTAAATAAGAAAGAAATGTTTAGTACTATTCAACAACAATTTCACAAAAATATTTTTAAATTGACTATTACCATATTCATTTAATAATTGCAAGAAAAAATATTTAAAAAAATATGATTTAATATATTACTAAATACTATATTTAACATAAGAAGCGGCGACCGGTTTTTGTTGGTACCATACAACTGATATCTACTTAATCAACCACTGGAAGTCAATATACAGAATGATGCTACACCCTAGTTGCTTCTTATACTGAATACAGCAGGATAATAAAAAAGTAATAATGTAATAAATTAATAAAAAAAATTTGTTATAACTACATGTTAGATATTTTAAATAAATATTATATCAATTGTTGAATTGTATTAGACACAAAAGTTACAAATTCCAAGTAAAACAAAATAGTATATGTGAAATAAAACAGTTTAAATGTATAACTTACTGGACTCTTTAAAATTAGATCAGCATAATAATAGCTTTCGGATTGTTTTTGTAAAGTTGTCTTGTATACTAATAATCCCCTACGATCTTTTTTGAATGCAAAATCCTGAAACAAATAAATAATAAATTACAAGCTTCTTTCTTTATAATGAATTACATTATTAATAATTGTTACTATACATCAATTATTATATGGTGACAATTGTATTTCTTAGCTAATTCTAAACGTTCATCTGAATCTTTAACCATTTTTATATAACGAGTTAATGAAGATGATGGAGCACTATTATTGTATAACAGTTTAACGGTTTCACCAATGGGTAATGATGAAGCCAATTTATCTTTTCCAAGCCAATTCTAAAATTAAAAATAACAATACAACTATTTTAATAATTTAGTTATAATTTATAAACAATAATTTGAAGTAAAAGTTGTTACAATGATTAATTCAAAATTCAGTTACATAAAATATACCAAGAGCATAGTATTATGTAGTATAACAAAATATTTAAAATTTAAAATAATGTATTTTCTTTATAATTTTAAATAGATAAATCATAATTTTAAAGTTGATTTATTGTGTGCAACTATAGAACTTAGTTACATAACACATAAAATATAAAGTTATAGTTAATCATTAAACCATAAAAAATTAAATTACTTTGTTTAATAACATGTCATCCACAAGTATCCAATTTTGTAGTTGACAAAATGTCATCAACAATGTGGCTTCTAACTGTTTAGCACTCAGATTAAATTCATTAGCCACCATACGACAAGATTGAATATTTTGTTGCTCTTTACATTTGTCAGATACTAACGAAACAACTGACACGAATTGTCTACTTTTTCCTAAAACATAATTGAATATTTTATTTAAAATAATTGAAAAAATGGATTCTTAATAAAAATTGAATTACCAACTAAATGAATAAGTTGTGATATAATTTGCTTATCATATTGTTCGTCTGCTAGATTAGCACATACGTTGAGTCTCTGCAAACAGTTTTGTGGATTTCGACATCCAAATTTGAATAGCATCATCTAAATAAATAAAATTTGTATAAATTATAATCAATTTGATATTTTAAATAAGCAAAATTTTGATGCAATATTATTAGTTCTATTCATCTTATATTTTGTAAGTTATGTAAAACATAGATTTCATACTTTTGATATGGTAGCTATAAATTAAAATTTAACTATAAATAAATGTTATAAAACATCTACAGAATGTTTTTCTTTTAAAATGTTAAATTGTTTAATAAACATAGTTGTTTTATTGTAATAGTATATTAAAACACCAAGTTGTTTCACTTATATAAAATTAAGAAAAAAAATTAATTTAATGATAATTGCTTTTTAAAAATTTTAAAAGCGAATAAAAGTATACAAAAATACTAATATACAGAAAAACAAATTATATATTAACAAATTCTTAGTAAAAAAATGTATATCATTATAAAGGTGTAAAAACTAAAAAGTAAGGTTTATTTTCATTAAAACAAAACTGTATTTATAATACTATAAAATACTATACTAAAAAAAATGTAATCATGTTTTTAGGATATAATGTTCAAAATTACTAAAAAAATAATATTTCTCTACGCTACTTAAATTTCAAAAAAGTTCTTTTATAATACATTTCTAAGGAATTTTTAACCTTTTATGTATTGTATTTTAAAATTTTTCTCACACACAGGCTCTCGAAAAGACATTTGTTTATTGGCCATTCATCCTATATATAATTGTATCTTACCATTGCATCTTTTGTTCGTCCCAACATTCTGTAAAAAATATTTTTCACTATATAATATTTTTATTTAATAGTTTAGCATACATGAACATACTCTAAAGTGTCAACTAATTCGTCGATATATTGTTTAGAGTACAAATATTGAACATAATGAGAAGCAGCAATAGGATTATCACGTAATATACGCTGGAAAATACCTTTCCTCAAAGTGTTTGTTAAAAATATAACAATCTGAAATAGCACATAAATTATTAAAATATTTATATATTATTTAATTTAAGTTGAAATTGTATACAGTTAGTATTGCATTTCCATCTTCAGTATCCAAAGCTTCTTTTAACAACATTGTTTTTTCTTCTAAGCTGCGATATGGTTCTAGTGTATATGTATAAGACATTACAATATTTTCAATTGTAGATTTAATGCAATTCAATTTTTTCTATAAAAAAAAAAAAAAAAATAAGAATAAAATTGTATATGAATAATAGATAATAATACAATTTTAATTACTTGAGTTGAATTTATTTTATTTAATTGTGACTTTGAATCCCGCTTCATAAATACTGTAGGGTATAATAATAATTAATGCATTTACAAAATATGATTTAGAAATAAATATTTACTTACTTTTATCTAAAATTTCTTTTGAGAGTAGTGAATCTAATGATTCAACATTTTCTAATTTAGTTTTTGTTAATCCAATTTGTAAACCTAAAATATTTATGTTTATTATTAAGCACAGTTTAAAATGGCAATAAATCTATATGTATATAAATGAATATCTGTCTTCCTGTCTGTCCTTTATGCATTCCCAAACCGTTCAACCGACTGGGAATAAATTTGGGACAAAGATAGATTAGACCTCTAGGAAGATAGGCAAATTTAAAAAGGTAGAGGTCCAACCCTGGAAGGTGCTCATGCTCACACAGGGATTTTGAGATTAACGATGAAAATATTTATTTATAAATATGGTTGCTATTGGTAACCACGGTCATTATTAGTTTGTATTATCTCTGTTTATTTATAAGGTTGTCAATGGTTACATATTTTATAATTATTATAATTAGTAAGGATATATCGTTACACATTTTTGAAATACATTTATAGAAAAAAACAAATCTTTGGCACGGCAACTATCGCAATGTTTTTCATGTACCTACCTAATTCTGATTTCAATCACTTACACACCTCAATACCTTTGAGGTCCGCAATCCACCACAGGCACAACATGTTAATTTACTGCTTGCATATTCTTCGTGATCGATTGCAGTGAAATGCCTACCAAGGTGGTTTAGATGCATGCAAATTTATTCAGATTCATCTTAACTTAATATTTGACTCAAACAACGCTGGGCAAGATAGTTTTATAATAAAAACATATTAATATATTATGATATATACTTTTATAATTACCTTCACATTCGGATGGAATTTTCTGAATTAAATTCAATTCTTTTTCCTAAATAAAAATAATATATTAATATTTAGGTTACATATAAAAAAATACAATTTTTATTCACTTTTAATAAATACCTAACTGATAAAAATATTTATAATTCAAAAAGGTGGTTAGGTTAGTACATAAGTTCATGTGTTGTGTTGTAATGTTTGTGCAAAGATATTTTATTTTTGTGAGCTTTAACTTTTAAGTAAACTATAAAATATTTTACTAATTTGGTCTTAAATCAATTTTCAACATAATATAAAACATATATTAATGTACAAATCATCTAATACACCTATTAAGAATGAAATCGAATACTAATGTGTTGTTTTCATCTTTATATCGTAGCAAATTTGTATTCAGCATTACCAATCTTATGTTGTTATTGAAATGTACTTTAAAATTAGAGTAAATTTTTGAAACGACTAAATATTAAACTTAAAAGTAAAAATATTGACAAGAGTACCTCGTTAGGCTTTAATTGATATCCACTATCTTAAATGGTTTTGATATTTAAGTTTAAAAATTGTAATATTACACTATGTGATGTGTTATAACAAACTTTAAAATATTTTGCTACAAGGTGCCCAAGATTCTTACCTTTTGAGTTAAAAAATAGGTAAATTCACTCCATAATAAATTATAATAATATAATAAGCTAACGACATAAAATTGGTTCTGCCATATGCAAATTACTTAGCTATGTTGTACACGTGTAAGACGGAGACAATAACTTAACTATTAAGTTATAACTTTGAACATTATGATAAATAAATCATGCATTATAATAGGTACCTCATCTGCAAAGCTAAATCCATCGAAACTCTTTTCATTCCAATATTCATCGTCGGTGGAGTTCATCGTAGTAACAAATAAAGAGACTGGAGAGATAATGTCCAAACTGAACGAAAACGAATGGAATGACACAATGCGTGTGTGAACCACTCATGAATTGTTACGCAAGTATAGAAAAAAATAGACACCCGAGCAAAACACAAATCATAGCCACTTGTGGTTAAGCCCACAACGACTCGTCCAATGCACAACAGTCAAGTTAAATGTGTTAACGACGAATAATAACGATTTAATTAAATCAGAAGTTTGGCTCAGCCCGACTTCTTAAACGAAATGTCTAAGGAGCGTAAACTCGGGAGACGACGACGACAGTGCGATGTACGCGTAAAAAATAGAAGTCTAATATTATTGATAACGTTATTAAGCAAAAAAAAATAACAACAACAACGTTGTGAAACGCGAACGGAATGACCGTCGTCAATGACGTATTGACGTGAGCTGGGCGTTTTTATTTTCTCCGTCGCTCCGGTCAGGAGAGCAATATCATAAAATCATATTTGTCGTGCAGTCGCGACTGTAATATTTTTATGGGAGTACCGTCAAATACTTGAACGAGCGAGCGAGCGACACACAAACACGCCGTACATGGCGCTCAGCACGACGTCGCCGACTGTCTGACATCTGACAAAATAGGCCGGACGCACGTCCGGTTTTGTTTTCGCACAAAAATCTGATAAGGACCAAGTGCCGCCGCGGTGAACGGTAACGGGACAGAATTATTCCGCGGTTCTGCGCACCGAACGCGGCAGCGGCAGCAGTTGCTGAACGCGCAGCTGATACGTGGGCGCAGCGCCGCCCGAGAAGAGTTCGTCGGCGCGCGCGTGGCGCGTCGACCGTTGCGTGTGCGTGTGCGTGTGCGCGCGTGGATACACGCCCCCACCCCCTCCCCCGACGATAACAGATATAAATATTAATACACGTATTGGTGTGGGTATACATCATGCATAGACCGACCGTCCACGCGCTCACGTTTTCTCCGCCAGCCCCCACCCAGACGGCAGCGGCCGCGACTCACCCCGTCCGCGAATGTCGCGTGCGTGTGCGTGAGTGCGTGTGCACATTGCACGCTCGTGGCGCGCGTGTGTGAATATTTTGCCATTCTTCTCGCCAACTATCGTACGTACACCATAACGATATATATATATATATATATGCATTGCGTGAGTACTGCCGTCGCCGCCGCAGCCGCCGTCGCGCCATCCAGCCGCCCGAGTACTGGCGTATTGCCCGACCGCCCGGCAATCGTCTCGTGAATTCGGGCAAGTGCACACGCGCGTCTCTCCGCCGTAGTCCGTGCCCCGTGTCTCGCCGTCGCCGCCGCTCCGTCGACCCGTCCGCCGCCCCCTAACATCCCCCCTCCCACGAAATTTCGTCAAAAATTCGCGATCGACGACGATCTTAGTATTTCACGGCGGGGCTGCAAGCGCGGACGTCGAATTTGCGGGCGCAAATAGCTAGACATTTTATACTTAGGCACGCCGCCGAAAATACCTATAACACTACCCCCATCACACACGGCACCGCAGTCAAACTATAATATATCTGCCCACCAACGATATAATATAATATTATCGTTTTATATTCGTACCCGGTCCGGCTACGTACCCTCTGCACAGGTATATAAAATTGCAATAATAATAATCGTGCTTCGGCGTTATATAATATATTATAATTCTGCGTCATTACACTGCAGCAGTGATGATTATATGCCCTCACCCCCTCGCACGTCTGTTTTATACTTAAATCATACATTTCACTCGAATATTGTTTTAAACCCGGTGAATAGGGAAATGCTCTTATACATATAATATTAATTGTTTTGTCGTCCGACGACGTGAAGACAGTTATTGTACAACGTGCAACACTATATTACCATTATTATTATTATTTTTTTTGATATTATAGTATAAACGGTATAACATGGTAAAAAATTACATCTCTATCGTTTTTCAATAGGTTTTTTAATAGTTCAAATTTTTAATTATTTTCATAATATAATTTTATATACACATCGTATCAAAATAAAAACCCGCGTTTCGCGGTATTAGCACACGGTGTACACACAAACACGAACGAGCGCGTATTATTATATAATATTTTTTTTTATTATATTTTATACACCTGTAATGTTTTTAATAAAAAGATGGAATAATTGAAAAAAAATTTTTACAAATTATGTTATAAAATATCAGTAGCGATACGGAGAGTGTAGTTATAAAATAGTCGGGATTTTTGTATATTAAGTATCTTTATATGACTAATATACCTAAAACCTGCTATTATAATATTTTACTACCTAAACCTTTTACCTATATACTTACTGTATTTCGATTTTATAAATTACTTATTTCAGAATGACACCCACAATACAATGTTTTGACGACCAATCAATGCAAATACCACCTGCTTCGGTTCTATGCAATGATTTATTTTTTCAAGAAAACAACCACCAACTGACATCCGCTTCCGATAGAACGAATTCAAGGCCTGGTAAGTTCATAATATGTTTGCACCATAATCTATAACGTTAACTTTTCCAACTAAAACAGTATAATTTTAAAAAATGTATGTCGAACAGTAGGCCGAATTATTTTTGGCGACATTTCATTTGATGTAGTTTAAAAGTTTCAAGTACGAATGATTAACAAATATTTTTTAATTACAAAAAAAACTTATATCGTTATTCATCGTTTAATATCTAATTTCGTCCAAATTTGTACTTAAAATATCTAAAAATAATTGTATTTATATATTTTTTTGATTATTTAGTTACAGTAGGTATATGTAACCTTATAAGAAACCCTGTTTTAAATTGTCAATCCTAAGTTATACAAATTGAACACTTTATACATTTTTATAACTACAAAATAATTTGCAAATTTTCGAGATCTCGTCAAAATTTGTACTTTAAAATTTAAATGCTTACATAAAAAATTAATTCGACTTTTCAGTAAACTTTTTTTTTTGTTTAAGGTAAAACAATTATGAGGAATCTTGTATTATTTTTTTAAATCTTATCTATTTTTTTTTTTTATGAATTTCTAATTCAAAATAATTTTCAAATTTTTGTGATTTTGACGAATTTTATTAAAATTCTTACTTTAGAAGCTTATTGAAACTATTAAAAATGTTTGCTCAACTTTTATTTTAATTTCCACCAACAACTTACTAGCATGTATTACATTTTTAAGTTTTTTGACTAAACAAACAATTTTTATCGATAGAGTTACGCCAAAAAACAAAATCGATTTAATCAAAAACTAAAATCACTTTTTTCTAATTTTTTTTTTTGTTTTTCAATACGTTTTTAAAAAATGCTGAGAATTTTTTACCTTTGACCCCTAATATACCAACTCGATTCACTTTCCGACCAGAAAAGATGCTAAAATAGAAAATCGAAGCATTTTTACTGCTCTAAAAGTTGATGACAGACACACAAATAAAAAAAACACATCATTGTAAAATCATTATGTAATCGTTCCGCTCAGAATCTAAAATGTAGGTGATAGGTATATATATAGTATTGCTAAAAAATTAAGGTCAAGATGGTATACATAACCTTGATTGTAAATTCATATTCGTAACAAAAGTATGATAGTAAAAATATATTAAATATATAATAGCCAATTTTGTTTGCAATTTTTAATTGTTTTTCTTCATGTTTAAGATATAAACCTATAGCTTAAGATATTCGTATACTTAATCAATAACTTTATATAATATTTATATGTCTATATCATGCTATATCCAATTAACTGTAAAGAATATGACGTAAACAAATGCACTTATAAATATATAAAATATTAATTATAATTTATAATAACAATATTTGCCAACCAATATCATACATTTGGATTATTTATGATTATGAATTATGATATACGGAGTGATCCATTTAACTTAAGTCACTCATAAATTTAGAATACATAACGTTTTTGACAATATTTATTCTATATAATTTTAAATGGTTACAAAATTACATTCTTAATTTTTAAGTTTTTTACTATTTTGAGATACTATGTACATTTTTAATTTCATATTCTGTAGCAGAATATTATTTGGAGTATTTCGATCTATCAAAATTAATTTTCGGACAAGTAATTTTTTAGTTATAATTTATATAAGTATATTATGTTTAGATGAGTATAGTTGTAGTGGACCAACATTTTGCGGGATAACCCTGTATCACTCCATTTTAATCATCTAAACATTAAATACTTATGAGTTATAATTTTTATAGTTATTCTAATAAATATTCTGCTTTGGAATAGGCAATTCAAAATTCATATTTTTATTAAAATATAATGATGGTAAAAAGTAGAAAAAAATCTCTTAGAAAAATATTGTTTTTTTTTAACGACTTAAAATTAATAATTATATGCAAAAAAAATATTTTCAAAACTATTAATGTTTTGCAATAATGAGTGTCTTACGTTTAATGGATCCCTCGGTATACATATACAGAATGATTCACCTAGCATTTTTTATACCATATTATATATAATATATAATAAATGTCCTATGAATTGTGATCTCAACTTTTTTTTTCAAATCATTGCCTTTATTTTTTATAAATTGTTAAGCAAATAAGTTTTTTGAAAATGTTGATGTAACTAAATCGCAATTAAAACGAGTAGTTTTTGAGTCAATCAACTTTTTGTTATTCAATAGGTATGAAAGACATAGGGGTGTAATAAAATAATTTAAAAATTAAAAATAATCCTCCAGGCATATAAACATATAATTTTTAAAATCTTATTTTAAATTTCAAATTTTTTTACTCTCAAAAAAAAATTGTATCATACATAAACCGAAAATAAACTAAACAATTTGAAAATTATATAGTAAATGCTAGTATGAATATATTTGGTGAAAATTTCAAGTCTTAACAGTTCTTCATTTTTGAGTTATAACAAAAGTGATTTGTCAAAAATTGGTTTTGCATAAAAAAAATTCTGATTTATTTTCCCGATCATATTGAAAAAGATTGGGAATTCTTTCTCTTGACCTTCCAAAAGTTCTAAATATATGCGACTTTAACCAGAAATTACACTCGATGTTGAAGATTGAATAATGTTCCGCTCAAAATCTAAATTTGATGTTATATTTTATATAAATTAAAAGTATTTACATTTCGCATGGTGATAAAACTATTTATTGTATGATTAGTACCTTATATCTCGTTATTGTTAGTTTTGGTTTGCTAAATGGACCTTATATCCATTACTTTTTATAGTCTCTTATTTGGATTACCAAGAATGGATTTTGAGGACATTGATGAAATTAGTGGATTTCTCTTTTTATTTGATTATTTATATCGTTATGTCTTAAGTACCATCAGTTTATTGATGGCCTGTCGAGAGCAATGTGATGATGATACTATGAGAGAACAGGTTTCTTTACTACTAATACTAAATTAAGAACTCTAAATAATAAAATGAATATAAAACAATTGAGGCTTTCCACCATAAATATGTTTTTGGTTAGACGAATTTACATCATGGTCATTAAAATTTCGAATGGTTTAGCCATTTAGGTAGGTAATATACTAAAATACCAGAAGTGTATATTATTTAAATATATCCGTGTAAATTTTTGCTATTAAGAAAATGGTGAAAAAATTAATTTAATAACACTATAGTTCTTTTTCTAAAAATATAGTGTATAGTATATATAGGTACTATATATATATTTATACTACTTGTCTATGATATAGATACCTATAATGCAGATCGTGGAAGTCCGTTGACGAGATGGAAAATATATTTACCGATCGACTTTTTTTGTAATTCAAATATTTTTACTAATTTTACTATTTACATTTAAAAATGTATAATATTAGCAAGATAAGTAATAGGTATCCTGATTCACGTTAAACAAATTAACAAACATTTTGTAAATATATACATTATGCAATAGTCAATAGACATACCTAGGTAAATTATATATTTAAAAGCAAATCTTGGTGTGACCAGACATTGGATTTTTAAGAAGTTTGATATTATAGGCAATTTTTATGAAAAACAATTTTTAATTTTTATTAATACTAATTTTTCAAAGTAATTTTTAAAAATGTAATGTTTGTTCGTCAGTTCGTTAGTAGGTAGTATAGGTACCATTTATCATTGTTGCATAATTACGAAATTATTGAGAAAAACAATATTTCGCGGGTAAGAACCGGTGGTAGGCTAGAATATTATAGATGGGAAACCACATTTTAACCACAAAAAGTAAATTTTTACTATGAAGTATAATTTTCATTTTATCTATTTAATTGTTTGAAAGTACAAAACTTATGGATTTCAATACAGTAATAACTTTTTTCGTTTAAGTTATATCGAAAAAATAATAACGATATATTGGTAATATAATTTACAAATAGGTACCTACCACAGTACAGCACATATAAAGTAAAAATTGTTAAAGTTTTTCTTAACGTTTTACGATTATTCATTAATGTTAAATGAATAATATATTCTTGTGAATATTTGCTCGAGCCTTGGCCTGTTTTGTAATACGCAAATAAAGAAATAAAGAATAAAAGAATTGGTTGAATCTATTTTTTTGAACAATTAAATGCTTAGCTGTTCTAAATATGCTATACAACCATTGACGACTATACCTACGCAATACCCGGGCACCCATAGTACGTGGGTGCTGGGTACTGGGTAGTGGCTATTTAAAATGTTTCTTTAGCTACATTTTTCCATGAGATTCTGTGCGTTGGTCCAATTTACGCAGAAGCAGATAGCAAACATTTAAAAACTACAATGCGATTTACACTTAATTTACATTAAATGGTATAAATTAATATAGATAACATTTTTATGACGTGACTTTAGTTCAGTCAAAAAAGAAAAATATTTTTAACAATAAGTAAGAACATGCGAAAAATGTTTAGGAATTATCCCATCCAAAAATTATGATTACCTACCATGTTTAATAAATAATAGGTTCAAATTTGTATACAAAACATTTTTATTATTACCTAGTTAAATAAATAGTATAGTTAGTACAAACAATTGTCAATAACATACGTGGAAATTTGCTGTATGTCCCAGCGCTGTAAGAATACATATCGCTTATACTCAGTACCGAGCCAGTTTTTAGGCATTAGTATGCGGTATATTGCAATAACAATAATAATCAAATTAAATGACCTGCATTTATGTTATGCTTTTTGTATAAAACAAAATCATAAACAAATTAACGACATACCTTTCACATAAATGTATAATGCTTAGCAGACCAATGTATTTGGTTACATATTACTGGAGACGGCAGCACATCCGGGACTGTAACTCCCCACTAAATCGTTTTCAAAAATACATTAATAATCGAAAATATCAACCATATAACAAAAATTATTAATTATTTTGATGATGTAATTATTACTATACAAATGTTATAGCTGCTACATCGAGTAAAATAATTTTCTAGATAAAGAAAAGTTTCGGGTAATGTCAATGTCAATGTCATCGTATAATCCTATTTGTTTTTATCAACGTGTAATCGATTTATCTGAATTTGAATTCATACGATTAACAAAATCGAGCGATCGGGCGGGACCATATTACTATTATTATTATGTCACCGTCATTAGTACACGTGCTTGAATTGTAATGATTGGATGTCGAAATTCCGAAATGTATATTTTTAGTGAATTTTCAGTGGTATTATTCACAACGGACTATTCCATACAAGGTATGACAGATACCCACTTCAATAGATAAGGTTGTTATCTGTGTATTGACCGTGGACTGTATGCCTTTTTAGTTTTTCGGTTAAATTATGTTTATCTAAAATGGTAACTGCGAAATACAAAGTAGTGAAGTACAAAGTCCTACAACTTGTACAACTGTTGTCAGTTGACAGTTAATAATTAGTAGTACCATAGACGTCATGTACAACTAGTTAAAGTATCAACATTATTTTACACTATTCAATTAGTCCAAAATAATAGGTTTCACCTAATACGCGTAGTTTTGATAATACAGAATATTTTTATGAAGTTGCAATATTTATTCCGTTTGTTAAAAATGTTAAATGTTGATTTAGAATTGGATGATAATTTCTGAATTTATAATAGGTACATATGTATATTTTGTTTGTCACGACAAACAATGGCGTTTTAAAATTTCAAGTGTTTTCATCAACCGTTGCGATTGAATTGAATTCCAATCTAATAAAAAAAAATGTCTACCAAGGTTATAAAGAACAAATTCATCGAATATTTTTAGTGAACCTTAACAATATTTTAGTAGTTGAGTATAAGTTTTTGTAATTTTCTTTAAAGACTGAGTTTGATTGCATTGAAGTACATCTGTTAATATGTGTTCGGTTTCAATCGACAGTTTATTTCTAAATAAATAAAGTCTAAGTAAATAGTATAATACTTTACCTATCTATCCATTTTTAATTTACACTAATATTTTTTTGAAAATTGAACTAATTATATAAAATTAAAACACAATTTCTCTTATTTTAACAACGAAGTAGTTTTTATTTTCATTATAATTTAATTTTTAGATTTCCTTTGCTAAAGTTTGTAGTTTGGGTATCGTTAAAAAAATTTTGATTTAACCTATCTACATGTATCAATTGTATCACTTGTATCATACTATCTTCTGATTAAATAATAATATTTAAATTCCGGAAATTAATTTTACCTATAGATGGCTATTTTATAATAATATATAATAAAAAGAATTGTTTTGGAGGTTTTAAACACAATTTTACTAATTTTCTTTTTTTTTATTACAAAGTATTCCCGACAGGGTCATCTAACTTATTGATAACTTATTATTATTATTTTTTTCTTAACAGATTAACAGTTGATACTACATAAGTGTATAATATATAATATTTACAACAAATTACAGGAATTTACATAGAATTTTACTAATAAGTGCATGAATATAATACCATAACGAGCGCAGTATTCGAAATCATTTTCCAAATGTCAGTAATTGAATCATTTACAATACTTAAATCGTAATTAGAGATAAATTCTATAATCGATAAAATAATTCCTTAGTTCCCCCTAGTTTCCTATTTTGGTACAATATAATAATATCATATAGGATTAATAACAGAAGGTACCTACTGAAAAAAAATATCAAAAATATCAGAGTGAAGTAGCATGTGACAAAAGTCAAAAAAAAATAAATATTTAAAATAATAATAATTGGTTGTCAATAGCTTACAAAAAGTCTTGCTGTGGCCTAAAAGATAGTTGTTATTAATTGGTTTTTCTTTAATACCGGCACACCAAATAAAACTATTATTGGTACTTGCCGATTTGTTTTTTTCAATACCCTAAAAATTGTCATCTGGATCTTGGAAAATCGGTAATTTTTATTTCATTTATTTACTGATTTTAAATTAATATGATAATAATTAGAACTAAAATACAATTAATTTTACCCGATGAGCTAAATTTGTAAACATTATGACGTCATCTCGCGAATATAATTAATTATGATGAGCATAGTATAGTGATAATAATATATGCATAAGGATAACGAATAGCATTGAAAATGTGCGGTGACGCAGTTTACTGATATATATATAATATAATATTGTACAAACTGTCTAAGTGTCGTCATGTTTATTGAAATTGGAGTATTCTGTAAATTATACTTTGATGGGCACATGTGACTTTTGTGTGTATTTTTCATATGGTATTCACAAGTGTAAAGAAAATAATATATTTATTACATACCAAATGCTAATGTTATACATTTTATACAATTACACATTCGTCGAAAACACAATAAACACATAATATGCATATACTTGTACGACATAGCGTTATAATATTATATTATAAAATTGTATTTTAATTATAATAATGTCATAAAAATATAAACAGTTAATAATCCAATTATTATTATTTTTTTTTAATCCAATTTTATATATATTTTTTAATTTTATATTTTATATTGAATTTAATTCTCTCGTTTATTTTTCATTTTCCAATGTGACGCGGTCCGCATTTTACTTTTACGCACTCTCGTTTATATAAAACGTTCCATCAATACTGAAAACATCGCGGTAAGAGGCTTTTCGCAATAATCATAATTATTTAAAATGATATAATATTATTATGCATCGCAAACATCGGCGAAAAGACGTAAAATACGTTTTGATATACACTTTGACGTTTTGCACAATATTATTATCTCATCAGCTATGCTTACGAATTTTTTTTTCCTTTTTTTCATAAACATCGCGGTACGCGCGTGTATATAACGACGTAAGTTCACTGGCACGCACGCGGTCGTGTTCAGTTCGCACAGAGTAATAAATAAACAATAATAATAAATTGCTCTAAAGGCAACAGCAGCATGCTGCAGTCCGTCGTAGTAGGCACGGGGTTACCTGTACATAATACCATAATAGTAATAATAATAATAACAATGTGTGTTGTTTTCTTTCCCGAGTTTCTGTAAGGAGGTCATCACCGTGTCGTTCGTCACGGTGTTCGCGAAAAACCGGCCATCGCGCCCATCAGTCTTATCCCCTCCCCCCCCGTTCCCGCCGATCGGTCCGACGAGAGTGCGTTTCGCTACACGTGGCCCCACGTGGAACACAAAGCCGTGACGTCACAGAATTTCGGCAATACGATCCCCGTACGCGGTCGAGTGTACGTGTGCTGCGTGGCGCGCATGCGCGTGTGCGTGCATCCGGGTCGTCGTCGTCGTCGCGTGTGCAACGTTCTTTTATACTGTAAAATATTTTTAAAAAAAATTTTTACGACCGTCGCCGCCACCGTTATGTTCTGGTGAAGGTTTTTCGTGTGTGTGTGTGTGTATATATATATATACACATGTATATACACGTGTATATATATTGTACACGCACAATGCCTGTATAATTGCAATGATGATGCGATGCACATATTAATATTATTATTATTATTATTTATGGATATAAGGTATTATATTATTACGATCATCATCGTGTGTGCAATGTACCTACATATTATTATTATTATTATAATAGCATATACATCGTGTATATATATATATTTATTCTCGTGTTCACGCGGTTCTGATATTATGTAATAATACATAGTTGAGTAATATATCTAGATATATTATGTACATTATAACACAGTGCGTATACCGTCCATCCGACATCCAGAAATTCAGAAAAAAAGACTAATATACAATTTTTAAAGTTTGAAACATTTTAAAACATCAATTTATAGACATAAATATATAATCTATTATAATGCGTATACATTTGAAATATAGCTATACGCAAATCGAGGAAAAATTTGCTCATAACTGACTAACTGCAATAAAATTGACGGCAATAAAATTGAACCCAACTAACCTATAGCCAGTAGTAAAAAGGGGAAAAAAAATCAAAATGCAGATAAAAATAAATGCTTTATATGCACTGCACGTGTTGCAGTGTTATTGCAGAAAAGAAAATTGTACTTACATAATGATTGATAGCTATATATAGTACGAGTATATGGCTCGAGAAGCCTGGGAAGTCGCTCCGCTACAGCAGTATAGTAGAATCGAGTGTACATCGTCATCGAGTAGATGTCACTATAAATAATGACTAGTGGATATTGTGTTAAACATTTTAATTGGAATTCATTATTTCTATGTACAAAAAAACGATTCTCAATAGAGACCGTCGATTAGTTTATTTTATATATATTATATTTTCTAAGTACTAAGGAGTAAGGATATTTTATTCTATATTTGTAAGTAATAACTAATAAGTAAAACATAGATTTTTATGTAAATACATATAATTTTATTGAATGCAAATTTTTTAATTCTGATTAAAAATTAGCACATTTCAAATCACCCTAAATAAAATAAAATGTATTCATTTTTACATATTTTGAAGTTAATGAATGTTATATTTTTAAGTTTTTTACTCATAAACAAAATTGTATCATGCATAAATCGAAAAAAAACTACAAGTCGATAATTTAAAATTTTATAAATAGCATAAAAAAGCTTAGAATTTTGGAAAATTATATCATTATGTCTAGAAAATGACTATATAAACATTCGGTAAAAATGTCAAGTCTCTAAAGTCGTTCATTTTTAAATTACAACCGAAAAAAATTTGATTTTAACAAAATCTAGTTATGAGAAAAAATTTTCGTTTTTTTTTTTATTTTTTACCTGAATATTGTTATTTGTATTGGTTATTTTTAGCAATTAAATCAAATTTACTACCAGAAACCATCCTCAAAGTTGAAGTTTGAAGCATTTTTATTTTTTACTGCTCCAAAAACTATAAGGTAATGTCGGATACACAAAAAAATAAAACACACGCTCCACTTAGAATCTAATATATTAAGATACAGAACATTTTTTAAATTATATTATTTTTCTATCTTATCACGCAGCGTGTTATAATTATTTGTAAATATATATGTAATAGGCTGATTAAATTAGCCGTAATGTGATAACCGTGTGTCTGCGTGTATATACTTATGTTTAGTAAATTAAATCATTATCTATAAAACTTTTAAACTTTCTACGCGAAGCTAAAAAATGAAAAACCTTCACCGCCGAGACCCAATACTTATTAATCACCCGGGCCTTTTTTTCCCCCCCTTTAAACCTTATTTCCTATACATCGATATCATATTACGGTCGATAATGTAATATCGTGTGACGATGTGGGCATAGAGGATGTCATTTTTTTTTTTTTTTTTATCCGTTTTCGAATTTTTGGCGGAATAAACGAATCATTCGCGTGGTTTGTTGTCGGCGGTGGTAGAGGAAGTGTTACAGCAGGTGTGTGGCCGGTTTGTTTTTTGCACACACACACACACACACACACACACACACACACATGCGTGCTTATAATTTCGTCGTTATGAGGTCGAGGTAGCTAAAATCGCGTGTGTAGAAAGGTAGAAAGTATGTACGCGAAGAACAATCGACACGTGTGCGCTAAGCGGCGCCGTTGCCGAGGGGTCGCTGTGACGTTCTCTGCATAGCCCCGTACCCCTCTCTCCCACCGCCGCCGTCAAATGGCGAGCGTGTGTGTGCGCGGGTCGCACGTGGAGCTCGCCCGGACCCCCTTTTCACGTGTTGGTGCTTTTGGTGATTTTTTTTAAACGACCGTCCGTCCCGTTTACCGTTTTCATTGCGGTAATTTTCCGTTATCCGTTTTTTCTCGCTATACCGTCACTCCGTGTCGTTTCCGAATACGATTCGCGAACAATAATATCGTAGCGACGTCGACCGAAATAAACTGCACCTACGCCACGCGCTTTATCAGATCCGTTTTTCTCTCGTCGTGTACTGCATTGCCTCGAAATATGAAGTTTACCGCTCTTTTCGCGTTTACATTCGCTCTATATTATAATATATTATGATATGCGGTGGCGCCGGACAAAATATATAATATTATTAAAATATTATTATACACTACACCACGGCGTACGCACACGCACACCCGCGTTCGTAACATCGTGTGCGTGTGCCTGTGTGTGTGTGTGTTTTTTTTTTTTATATATAAACTATACGATTTGTGCTACAGGGACACGCCTTTCTTTGTCGGGGGAATCCGCGCTGCGGCGGCGTCGGTTCGAAGGTCGCACGTGGCTCGACTGCCGCGGTCACCAAACCCGTACGCACACCTCCCCGCATTGCCGCCCCGCCACACAGTTCCTCTTCACCGCCGCCGCTGCAAATTTATTGCGAAATCCGCGCGATTGTTACGCCGGTGGGCGGGTGGGCGGATGATGGGCCGGCGGCGAGGCGGGCGGGCGGTCGGTCGGTCGACGGCTGTTCTTCTGGTTATTATTATTATTATTGTTGTTATATTATTATTTTGTCAGCGGCCGATGACACGCGAAAACCGAGAGCACGACTTTCTGTATATTAACCTCATGAGACTCCTTTACGCGTGCAATAATTTATTTGCGTTTTACTCGTATTTCAATATGCGTCCCGATATTATAACGCTATAGTAACGTGTACATACCTGTACTGCCTGTACACGCGACTAGGATAAAATTTTTTTCTTTTTTTTTGAGGGAGGGGGGGAGCGGCTGTAACCTTCGTATTTTTTCTTTATTAATCTGTCGTTCGTGTGAAAATTTCCTCCGCACCGCATCTTCCAAGTATATTTGTGTACCTTTAAGTGGCTGATAAATATAAATTAACATTAATACTCTTATAATATGCATATAATATTTTAATCGACGGATTCAAATTATTGTATTTTTTATTCAATATAATTATTTTAATATATATATTTTTCTATCTTTTTAAAGTATATATAATATCTTCCCCGATATTTTTAGTACCTATATTATCATTTATCACCATTCTTTAATGAATTAGCGACATCTCCCCATCACTGTTATAAGAAAAGTAAAATTTGAGAAACGATCGAGACACGCTTTGCACACTCGTTCATGGCCAATTTTTCGCCTTACCGAAGAAAATATATTTTTTCGTGTCTATATTATTATGCATTTATTAGTTACCACCTATAATTGCGCCTTTATGTATTATAATATATAGGCATGGTCTTTGAACGGAAATACGCGTTCCTTGCGATATTCGTGATATTGCAACTGCAACTGCAACAAACGACGACGGTGGCGGCATTCGGTTGTCAAATTATCGGACACGCGTTTTTGCTAAAATCATTAATTTTGTAATGCATGTTTGTTATAATAGTTTCATCCATATTTGTACATGTATATATATATATATATGGTATAATAATAATAATAATAATATATTATTACGTGCATGTGTAATAAAATCTCTGTGCACGTGTTATTTTTGCGCCGTAAAACTTTTTACAACTTGCATCGTGGCGTCGAGTTACACGTGCGGAATATTATTGTTACATTAGGTGTCGAGGTTTTTTGTTTATTTTTTTTTTATCATATACGATCGAAAAATATAAACGCACACGCCTAACTATATATATATATACACACGATGCATGTGTATAGCAAATTCTGCAAGGCGATTAACATCACTATTTTCCTTTCGTTAGATGTTTGTATAATAATATATTTCCTGCTAACAATCGCTGTATGATGCCCCTGTACTATAATTATATATAGTGCTTTACATTACGTAAACATCACAAAAACTATAAATCGTTCAACAAATAGGTGGGTATCAATAATTTTGTATTTGCCGTCACAATTTTATTAATTTATGATTTCAACATAGCCTGTTATTATTGTTAGGCACTATATTTAAGATTAATACCTAACTTATGCATATATAATATAGAGATATATGGCTTACAATTTCTTTATAAATTATATACTGCTCAAGTCTTGAGTATGAGTTTTTAGTTTTTAGTCTAATTCTTAAAAAATTATTAGTATTCAACAGGAAAATTAATTCTAAGTATTTAAAATGTTTCATACAATTTGAGTTCAGTCACTCATTTCACAATTTATTATATGTACCTATAACAAACATAATTAAACATTGTTTAGTTCGTATTTGGCTGGTTTTTTTTTTTTGGATTCAACTATCATGAATCTAAATAATATATAATATTGATCTTTTTCAATGAAGAGAAATCTAAAATCTGAATGTAGACAAAAATTAGAAAGTAAAATTATGAAATGTAGTGTTCTTATATTATATAATATAAATCGTGTATTAATATTTTATAATTTATTCAAGATATACCAAAATATAATACCAAATTAGTTATTTATTTAAAAAATAGTAAGTAGATAATTATATAATGTTGTTTATAAATTTTAAGTATAGGTAATTTAACTGTTGTAACTCATTTCATTGATTCCCTTATAAATCATTATACCTATTGTTATAAAGGCTATAAACTTTGAAATTAAAAATAATACATTTAAATTATTGAAGATAATGTTATATTTATATCTAAATTATATATCTCGAGATATATTAATATATCTCACATCTGAAGTAGATTTATATATACGATAGACATGCAGATGTTTACGAGTTTAGCCACTCTGACTATGGCTATGGTCACCTGCAGACCTGCAAATTTAAATTAAGTTAAAACCAAATTTTAAAATTTTTTTTAAATATAGTGCGGGAACTGATTTAATATATATGAGACATAATATACAGGTATTTCCCAAAAAATATCTCTTAGCTAGATCTACGAAATGTTTCTAAGCACATCTATGTTTATATTTCGTTCGCATTTAAGGTAGTACCCTAGCTCATAGGTAAACACAGCAATATATATTATTACGTATATTAGTTAATATAGTTTAAAATGTATAGTAATAATTTTAAGTTTTATTGCGGTGTAGGTACAATAATTCGTAATTTATATGGCCTGTGGAGTTGAAGTCCTTAAAACGACAAATTTACATAATTTTGTCGTCTTTATATTTATCCTCTAGAGATACATTTGTATATTGTAGTTCCTTGAAAAGTGGCGTAATAATCATATTATCGTGCAACAAAATTAGAAATACTTATCTACGCAGGGTTTTTTTTACAATTATATGTCTTTACAGTTTTACTGCAATTATAAATTTAGCTGATAGCTTTCGTTTTCATAATACGAGATGATGAATTTGTACTCAATATAATATTAAAATAACAATAATAATGTTGAGTGCTATAATATTATTTATCGATTAATAGCATCAATTAAAATGCATCTCGACGACTCAGCATCTGCAATACAATTAAAGCGTGCAAATCATGTTTTACAGTTCTTTTGTCTATGGTTTCATTTCGTAGTTCTTACATTTTGCTATTTAAAATCGCTAGTTCAGTTTGTTGACCTATTTTAAATAATAAGGCGTAACTTTATATTATTATTTTTTAATATATTATGTTGTATAATAATATACTCATTTTATACCTATATTTATATTCGTAAAAATTAATACAACCAATATTTTGACGATTTTAGAAAACTATAGGGAATAAGTTCTCGAATTAAAAACTTGTTAGCTTATCTGGTAAACTGATACGACCCATATATATAAATAAATTTGTATATTGTGTGGTCTACTGTCTTATTATATTTCAAAAAAACTATTCATTAACATTTTAACTTTAATTTATTGTGTTATATATAAGTGCACTGAATATTTAAATACAAAACAATACATTATTTAGTTAATATTACAACTTTAATCTATTATTTTATCGCTTGCTATAAAAAATAAATTTTAATATTTCATATAATGTTCTGCTGAAGTAAAAAATTCAATACTATTGTAACCTAACTTTACCTACGTAATACATCCATAATAATTTAATATATAATAAATATATTATAGGTACCACGTAATATGTTGCATACATTTGTTTTGAAGATTTTTCAAAATTTGATTTGTGATTATTTATATATAGTATATTAAGTATATAGTATTGCCTAACTATATTTTAAGTTTTCAGTGATTATATATACTAACCAAACGTTCTTATTTATTTCAATTTCAGTAATTATGAAAGATATTAATATGCTATCAGTTAAATTAAATATATATTTTATCTTATAAATTTAATCTAAGTATATTTTTATCGGTAGGCATGTATTAATTTTAACATTTATAAATTGATCTAAATAATATTCAAGTATAATATAAAATTATTTTATATTAGGTATACGAAAAAATGTACATTTCAAGGATTACTTTTAAGTTTTAACGACTAGGTTTAATAGCTTTTCTTTCGTCAATAAAATTTATTAAGTGCATTAAGTGCACTATATGTAATTTTATTCTCAAAATGTATTACTTTTTTTTTTTAATTCAAAATTACATTTTTTTTTATTGTTCTTAGCTTATATTGGCTACAAAGGCCATTAGTTACAATTTTTTTTTTAATGAACATTTAGATAATTACGGAGAAGATTTAAAAATAATATAGTATTTGTAGTTTTATATTAGGGTTGAGCTGCGATTCTTATACATTTCTTTGTGCTATCGTAAAAGTTGAATGCAATAAGAAATTACTGCAATATAATTGCAAGAAATATGTTTTACGAAGCACCAAATTTTATGACCCAAGCATAAAAAATTTATGCTTAAAGAAACCTGTTAAATATATAGAAAATTCTGTATATTCTGTCTAGACAAAAACGTGGTTTTGTCTGCTAATACATAAATCTTAAAAACCTACTACCCAGTATAATTACATTTTCACAATGCATTTTAAATTAAATAATGCATTTTTATTTTCATTTGCTTTTGAGTATTATTCAATTATGCTTTACATAAGAATAAGCTATAAATAAATAAGTATTATTACTACGGGCATATCGTTTTATAAAAAAAAATTATTATATTTTACACACCCTTGACACATTTATTGTTTACTTTTTAAATTTAAATTTTATATATAAGATCTATATATAAATAAGCAAAAGGAAGTATAATCACTGGATTGTTTCTTCCCTCACTGTTTTTTCTATACATGTTAAATTGCTTGTAGCACATATTCTCATTATGCCTAGGGTAAAGATTATATATTTCGAATTAAAAAAAAAAAAACTTTTTAAATTTAAAAACAAAATTATAACTATATGGACTTTGAATACATATTGTGTATTTTAAACAATGAATATGTTTCGTTATTGTTGTTATTACAATACTGACATTCTTATGAATAACTATAGAACACATTTATAACACTAACGGTTATTCAAACATGCGTTGAAACTTAATCATTTTACGATTAACAGATTAAAATTGCATGAATAAAATTCTTATATATTATGTATGGACGTATACATAGTTATGTCAACCTACTATAAGCTGGTGCAATCTATATTGTTGCATTAGAATGATGTATTCTTTTATACTCAGAAATTGTTTTACATTTTTTGATATCAACTCGAACATTATAGGATCGTATACAAACATTAAACAACCTAATACTGCAGGTTATCATTATTGAAGTTAGAAATATGAGCTACCTATATTGTATTTTTTTAAATAGGTAGGTACTTGGTGTCTGGTGATAAACATTATCGCAAATAACCTATAAGAATTAGGTATTAAACTAATTGATATTTTAAAAATAAGTTGTTATATAATAATAGAATTCTGCAGTATTCAACTTTACTTGAGAATATTGAGATCGAAAAGTTTTCACTTCGATCGTCAGTTCTAAAAATGTGTCATCACTTCATCAAAATTGCTTATTTTGTTATTAAATATTTTCTAAAAAAAAAATTTTGGTTATGTTTTAATTTTGTATATATTTATATTATACATATATAACAGAAGTCAGAAAATGTTGGGAATAAAGTTGAGTGAACGTTTAATTAAGTATTATATTTTATTTAACTATAAAACAATTTTGATTGTAAATTTAAATGTATCTATATTATATTTTGTCAATACATTTTACTGTTTTTTTTTAATGCTTTGGAAGCATTAGGCGATAATTTGAATTGTAGTTAGTCATGCCAGTGCAATATTATACATTCGCGTATGAATATACGTCAGCCATAGAATTAAACAATTCACTAATTAAAAGTTGAATTATTATAACGAATGGGAACGAAACTTATCTCTGGTTGTAAATACGTCATATTATATTACAATTATTATAATTATTTGCGATTATTATAATACTAAGCTGTATAATATAGCATATTATTTGGTGATCTGGTACATTTCCTGAGGTATCTACTACACGTATTATACGTGCAACTGCATTATTAAATACACGTGCCGGTTGATAAACAAAAACCTAGATACAAGGCCGACGATATGTATAAAACAAACAGCCTTGTTCATCTTAATTCATTATAATTTTCGGATAATTCTCTGAATAGTTTCTGCCCGATGGGCTCGTGGCAGATTTAATAAATAGCTAGGTAGGTTAGGTATTGCGGACAAAACCACAATACCTTTTTTGTGTATATTTGTATTTTTTATTGTATGACACGTGATTATTAGTTTATCTGATTGTGTGCGTGAATTAGAATACTGTTATTTATAATACGTATAGTGTTTAGAAATCGGCGAAAAATTGAATAATATTTTTAGGTGAATTACATCATTTACCAGACAAATATTTTCGACGACGCGATAGCGTTTTAACGCTAGACGGATAAGATAAAAGTAAATAAGTAATAATAATAATAACATATTGTAGCCATACTGCAGCCACACAATAATAATAATAATATATGTACGCTGTATTTTATTGTGTTTGTGTGTACTGTTGTAAATAGGCATCTGCTGTTTCATAAAGGAATTTTGTACAAAATAATATGTTCAACAACGTTAAAATTATAAATTAAATTTACATTTTTACGTTGATGCACAGACGAAAACATGTATACGGCTGCAGTGTCTGTTATTATAGAAAATATATAAGTGTAATTTGGTGGCGCAGTTTCAAATATTATACATAGCTATCACAGTAGTAGTACGCTATAAAATGTATCAAAAAGTGGGACAAAATAACATGTATGCTTTACAATGACACTAAGTGTCTAAATAATAATCGCAAATTTAATGTTTCGTATGAGAAAACATTTATGTTGAATACCTAATTTTGTTTTGGCTATTGCCCTGCAAATAATATATTTATGATTGGGAATGGGAACAAGTGACGAATGAAGTATCCGGCTTTTTCCGGAAATTTTCACGCCGTTTAAGTTGCAATATACCTACACAATAGTATAATTTTGAATATTATATCATACGTTTATATGATATATTTTTATAGTTTTGAAATATATTAGAAAATATATTATCGTAAAACAACAATTTTGTGTACCTACATATTTTGAAACTATTTAAATTTATCCCAAACGTAGGCCTCAAGCACCTGTTTTTTTTCTGTTGGCAGAATAGCAAAATTTATTGTATTTATAATACACAACAAATAATTAATTTTACCTCGCCAAACAGGTCAGGTTCAATCGACCAATACGGCAGTACACAATAAAATAGGTATCTTATGTATAGTAAATTTTATTATATGTTAGCAAATATTATTAATTTTTGGAAGATTGGGTGCTTTCATTTAGTATGTGTCTTGGCGTGTGACATAAATCGAAATTTAGCATATATTATATTAGAGTATCCTTACAAAACATTATTTATTTAAAATATATTATTTTTAAATGCATATACGGTATGCAGTAAACTGATAACAGTCTAATTAGTATTGTAATACTTATCTCGATTAGTAAACAAAACAGAAAAACAAGAAAACAAAAATTAACTGCGATGAATGTAGTTTTAAACATTTGAATAAAAAAAGGTCGGCAAAAAAGGTAACAATATATTATTGCTATTAAAATAATAGGTACATTTTACTATTAATAATACAATAGGTTAAATTAATGTTTGCAGAAAACATTGCATTTTAAAATTTAATTGAGTGTATAAAATATAATAATATACTTCAAAAGTTTCAAGCACCCACGAAAAATATTTTTAAATTACGACGAAATAAATAACATTGTTATTTTTCATTTAAATATCTAATGTCGTCCAAATTCGAACTTAAAATGTCTATAAGAAATTATTTTTTTGATTTTTTGGTTACACTATTTAATACTTATGAAAAATCTTGTTTTAAATTTTCAATCCTTAGCTATAAAAACAAAACATTTTATAAATGTTTAACTATACAAAACAATTTGTTTGATGATAAATTTTGGTCAAAATTCGGTTTAAATGCTTATAAAAAAATTGTACTTATGTATTTTTATTATTTTAACAACTTATGAAGAATCTTGTATTTAATTTTCAAGAAATTTGATCTAATCTAACGAATATTTTTTCATCGATATTTAAAGAAAAAAAATTGAAAAAAACAAAAACTTCTTAGATCTACAATTAGCTCAAAAATTGTGAAAATATTTTAAAAATTTTTTGATGTATAAAAAATGATAATCTAAACATTTGGTGAAATTTTCAAATGTCTACAATTATTCCTTGTTAAATTCATCAAAATAAGAAATTCGTTCTAGGAGAAAACGGGTGAATATCCAATATCTAATTTCAAACGTTCAAAAAAATTAGTTTGACTTTCCGATACTTTTTTTTTTTAGAAAGGTAGAAAAACTTTTGAAGAATTATGTGTTGAATTTTCAAATCTTTAAATAAAAAATTTTTATGAATTTTTTAATTAAGCAAACGTTCGTGATTTTTAAGTATTTTGTCGTAATTTTAACTTTAGACGCTTATAAAAAAAGCGTTTAAAAAACTATTGGAGATTTACTTTCAACTTTTTTTTTAATTTTCACTTATAACAAGTTATGAATAACCTTATATGATATACCTTATATAATAATCTCAAAATATATTAAAAATTTCATTGTGTATGAAAATTACTTATATAAACATTTTGTAAAAATGTCATGCGTCTACTGTGATTACTTTTGATGTTACACCAATAAACAAAATCAATTTTGTCAAAAATTGGCTTCGCGTAAAAATTCACGTTTTCCTCTTAATTTTTTCTGGTGTTTTCCCGACGCATTTGAAAACTATGAGAAATTTTTTACTTTTGACTCCCCCCCCCCCCAAATTACTAACTAGATTCACTTTCCTACCAGAAAAAATGCTAATGAAGAAAATCGTAGCATTTTTACTATCCTTAAACTTGATGACAGACACAAAAAAGAAAAAAAAAGAAAAACACACAAATCATTGTAAAATTATACATTCCTCGCTCCACTCAGAATGTAAAATTACTAATCGTAAAAGAATAAAATAAATACAAACCATATACTGAAAGCATATTATATTTTTAACCTGTGGATACGATCTATGGATACCATAAATTAATATAATACATAATATGAACAAATTTGTTGTTTTTGTTTTGAAAATTCTGGGGCATTTTTTATCCTATATAATTATTTTCAATGTTTTCCTCTTGTTTCTTCAACAAATAGATATTTTATTTGAAATTCGATTTTAAAATGTCAATCCTATTGCTTTTATTTTAAATTGTCGGGCAATTTTTTTTATAAATGCTGATATGCAATAATCTAGTATTGGACTCTATATGGATATTAAGTCCATCTTGGTCGGATTAATGGTTTGGTAAAAATATAAATCATTTTACGCGTTTAAATTAGCAGAGTAAAAAAATTTCGTCTAAAAATACTCTAGGTGTATTTTTTATCCCACCCAACGTGCATAATTTATTATTATTTAAAACGCATGACGTATAACTTAATATTATCATTACTGTGTAGGTCATTACTTGCATAGTTGCATGACGTACGCGGTATAACATACAACGCGTGTACTTGCTTATTAGTTGCATGACGTATGCATGTGGTGCATAATAATATAATAATATGTAACGCGCGTGTGTATACAATATAATGCAACAATTATTCAATTGTATATTGTTAAAATTTACTGTTTATCACACACTTGCAATTTTAATAAAAGTATTAATTACCTCTTACTCATCATCAATGATAACACCATATAATTATAGATGCGACAATTGAAGAATATTAATTCTAAAAGCCCTCGCCGGCCACTACTGAACGATCTCGTTCATAAATTTTTTTTTATTTTATAACTAAAAATGTAAATTCGAGTGGCTGATAATGATTTTTGTGGTAACTGCAGATGTTTTTTTTTGGGTTGATGAGGAGGGGAGGAGGGAGGGGGAATATTTTCCTCTTCACACCGTGTTATTTTCTAATTGTACTCGTATAAATAATTCGATCTTATTATTCAACTTGTCAACAATAATTTCTTTATTATATAATGTCATAACTCATATCTCATAAGATATTAATTTATCTTTGAAAAATTAAGTTTTTTAACTTTTTAAAATTACATAATATACAGAAATACGGTATGTAAATATAAATAGGTATTCATTTAATTATGATTTCTTTATCATTAAATATTGCCCTTTCGATACCCTGTGTTTGCAAATAATATGATGTTGACAATGGATGAAGTCAATTTAACGTTTGATGGCACCAAAATGGAGCCGGAAGATTAACTTATTTATCACTTTGTTTCCCAATAGTTGTGAAATGATCATTTAATTATAACATCTAAACTGTTCTAAAGTTATACTCGAATATAATACATACACTACGTATATAATCATTTATCAGTGTAGGGATATTTGGAAATCTCTCGGAATCTCTGGAAATCTATGTAAATCTTTGAAAATCTGAAATCTAGTATACGAATTAGCAACAAGTGGTTTATACTCTAGGGTACACACTTTTGAATAATGCGGTTACGGCGGAAATAATAGAAAGAATCATCATTCAACTGTCAACTTTTTTAATTTGTTTATTTTTTTTATATAAATTTCATCAGTTTAAAACAAAATATAATTTGTGACCATCAACACTTCATTTCTTTAATTTATCATCAGAAAAATGTAAAATATTCATATGGCTATATAGATAATACACTCGACAGTTTAGTAAACTCTCAAAACACTTTGTGAGACCATCACTGTTTTTTAAGTTATGTCTGTCATTAATTAAAGCTACGAATTCAAGAAAATAAAGTATATATTTTGAGATGAAAATATTTTTAATTACAGATGTTCGAACTAACCACCAATGGACCCCTTGTCTAAGGAATCGCAATTCAACATTTAGCAGTAAAAGAAATACCTCCTACGTTTCAGCATTAAAGGTAAATTTTCGACCTCGTTAATTTGTACATTAATAATTAATAAATGAATACATTTATTACAATAGGTAGTATTGTAATATAACTTTACTTATATCTTATAAACTAATAATGTTTGATATTACATTTAAAACATAAACATGTTTACAAAATTATTTGTAGATGCATGGTATATGAAATCTCAAATCTTAAATGACGGTTGTAAAGGATCGGTCCAAATATCTTCTAACTGCTTAGGTTTCTAACATTTAATATTTTAGTAGTAGTTAATATTTATACAAAATTAAATTTGTTTGGGCATAGCCGCTCTGGCGCTCCTTTATTCTAATTCGACACCAAATATTTGTTTTGAATATTGGTGCATTTACATTTTACGATATAGGCCAGGTACCCGTGTTTAAATATGACTAATATAATATCTTGTACCTATATTTAGCAATGGATAATATACGCCCTTGTATAATTTATACGTGTATAATATATACTCTAATAGTCTAAAATTCAAATACTTCTAATACTATCATATCATGAATCCTCATAAAACCATTGATATATGCCGAAAAACCTTTATAAATCGACCTTTATTATAAAATGTATACATGTATTATTGTTTACGTATATTGCATTTACCTGTTGCAGTGCGGCAGTGGTGCTTGTATTGCTTACCGGCTATAATACCTATGTATTATTCATTATTATAATATTATACTGCAGAGTATAATATTTATATAAAATACGAAACTGTTATTGTTTAGTATACCTACCTTACTTGATGCCAGTATAAATCAACAGTTAAAAAAACAACAGAACAAAACTAGAAATTATAAAAAAAATTGCTTATAGAATGTAAAACCGAAGGTATTGATAAAAAATTTCTACTATTTTGCAAAACACAGTGCCTCTATAAGCACATATCACAACCGATTTAAAACTTAAAACTTTCCAAGTCTATACTTATATAGGTATATTCAGTACTATATAAACAATTTTTCGGTAAATTCGATTTTATCACCTTACACTAATTAGTAGTTAGGTATATACAATAGTTGTTATAATAGATACTTAGGCATCTACCAATGGTACTATCCCGGTTAACATTATCTCATTTGGGCAACAGGGATAAATGCTCAAGGTATGACATGCGTGTAGCGTGCACTATGTGCGCCTTACTTACATACCGAAATAACTTAAAATTGCGCCTTCGCCCATAAAAGTGCATAATATACATTATATGTGTATAAATGATGGGTTTTATGTTGTTTTATAGACGGACGACGTGAAGAGGTTACTGCGACGGGATAACGGATTGTCATCGTCGCCGGAAGTGTCGACGACGGCGGTAACCGAAGAGCATTTGAACGCGATACGCAAAAGACAAGCCCTGTTGTTAGTCACCATCCAGACGATGACGCTGTTCTATCACAACCAAATATTGGAGCACAAGCTGTCGGCGTTGCACAGGAAAGTGGTGCAGGTTCAGAACAGGCAGAGGCAGAGGAACGTCAGATCTGCCGCCGCTGAGGAATAGTATTTTTAAAAGTCATCATCGTACCTATACGATGAGGAGGAGACGACGTCATCGCACTACCGCAGTCACTTTGGGCTGATTTTTTAGTCTAAATTTCGTTAAAACAGACAGCACACACACACACACGATAAGGAATTATTGTATATAGATCGATTCTTTTATAATTTAAAACTGTTCATAAAATGTCATTGTTATTATAATTGTTATTAGTAGTAGCAGTTGTAGTAGTATACCTATTCGATTATATAAAGTACATATTATTATAATTTATTATAGTTTATATACCGTAACGACGGTGTTAACTGTTGAGTATTAATTATAATTGTGGTCTGTAATATTATATTGTACATAGGTAAATTTTATTATTTTTGTTATAGAAACATGGGGTAGGGACAATTATCGTCAAACACTACTATACGCACGCACGTGATATTTATAACGAACAAACTACATTTTAATTGCTAAATTTAATTTGTATTACTATTTAATAATCTAGACTGAACTAAATGTGTAATAAACCAAATACCAATGAGCATTTATAAATTAGGATATTCTGATAGGCGTATCGCCGTTGACGCCGATCCCCTCTAGGATTTACACGTTAAATTCCAATTTTCAATATTGTTACCTAATATGTCTTATTCTTAAATATTTATAAACAATAATAAAAGAAAAAATGGTCGTGAGTATGGAAATTACCTCCAAAGATTTATAATACAGTATAAAGACACTCGTACATGGTAATGGAATTGCGTGATTCAGAAATGCCGAGCAAAATAAAATTTGTCTACGTACTGTTCAATCGAAATATCTGAATAGTTGTTTAACCATCGGATTTTCATCTCCATTGTCGCACACTTTTAAGTTGTATTTTTTTTATTGTTTGATAAAATAATTCCACATTTTAATATAAATTTTTGCTCTCTACGAGTTTAGATCATTTTTAAATCTACACACAAGTAAGTCTGAGTGTACTCTTTATGTATATAGTTCTAAATCATTTGTTAAAACAATTTATTTTTAATTATTTAGTTTGGAATTTGAAAAGAAAAATTATAAAGTATATGTATAATAATATGATAGGTTATTATTAATTTAAGTAAGAATTAAGATGTACTTAGTATAATTATGTTAATATTTTAAGGAAGAACTAATTGTATTTCTTTTAGTTTTAAAATAATTGTATTATACTTATCAATACATACATTTACCAAAAAAAAAAAAAAAAAAAATGTTATACCAATATGATGCACGGGAAAAGTAAGAATGTTGAATGACAATCAAACCAAACTGAGCCACCAAAGAAAAATATATAATACAATGACACCACTGATAACTTAGACTTTAGACAATCATACATCAGTTTCCGACTTGCATATCATCCAAAATTAAGTTTAAAATTGTTTTTTTCTTGTACAGACTAGTAATTTATACTTGACTAGTATAAAAAGCTTGATCGAGGACTACTAAAACAATAATATAACCATGATTATTGTTCAATTTATATTTCAAAGCCTCACTATAGTCGATATAAATAAGTAGTTATGACCTGTCATACATAAGTAAACAAATGGTATCATTGTATATTATAAACATATTATAACCTATTTGACGTCTATGTGATAATATAATATGTTAATGTTACTTAAAATAATAATATTATTGGAACACTTCACAGTGTAAATGGATATGGGAATAATTGATTTAGTATTATTATGATAAGTATGTAAGAATAAAAGAAAAATTGTAAATAATATAAATAAATTAATAAAAACGGTTCGATATATAATTCTAAATAAATGATATTCCAAAAATAAAAATAAAATAGCAACAACATAATTAATATTATTACATTTAAATAATATAAAATGAGGATTTGATTAATTAGTACTTGAATATACAGATGTTTGCAATAATAATAAAGTATAAGTGGAATTTTAATTGGTCTCTGGAGTGTAAGAGAATAGTATCAACATCACCCACAAATGAAGTATTACCTGAAAAATTGGTCACATGTATTAGTACAATGTAGGAATATACTTATACTTTAAAAAACATATAAAACATTTAAAACAAACTCAGTAACAAAATATTTTTAATATCGTATACTTATTACTAAAAAAGCTTGTTATTAAAATTTTTAAATTAGTTAAGAGGATCATATGGATGGATATGTTTTTTTTTATCTTGCAATATGTTAAATTTGCGTTCAGCATTACACATTTTGTATTGTTAGTTTTAATATGACAGTAAATTAACCTAATATCTAATATTAAATATTAAAGTTAAATATATATATATGAACTGAAATCTTGGTAGGCCTTAAAGTAACATAAAAGAAAAAAAACAAAAGTACTAACACAGATTATGATCTTTAAGTTTGATAATTGGTAATTTACTATTACATTAAAACTAAACAAATGGATTCAAATGAATGCAAATTTGCTATGTTTTACGTTGACGGAGGCAACACGGACACTTAACAGTTTTCATTGTTTTATAATATTAATTTTAAAGTAACATGTACATTATTTTAAAAATATATTATAATATAAATCACACACATATTTTAACATACATTTTAGAGAGAAAAATATCTGTGTATTTTCATATCTGTACAAAAGTGTTAATAATTATGTTAAACTGTGTAAATAGAAAATAAGAATTAAAAGCTGTTTATTATCATTATTATTATTTTGTTATTATTGTTGACATTATCTTGTGCTTTTAAAATGTTAATAAATATTGCATGACAGAAGATAGAAACTAATCTAAAATGTTTTTTTGTTTTGATCTAAATTATTCAAATATTTTTGATTAATTTTAAAAATTGAAACACAAAGTTAAAAATTCTTAAACTTTGAGCATTATGTAGAATGCATGCCACAAAAAAATTATTTTTTCAACTATATGTAAACTAAAATAAAAACCACTACAATGTTCTAAAGTAGACAGAGAATAAATTAAAAAATACTCACCACATAAACAAATAATATAGTTCTTAGTAGTGGATATCGCCGTAAATACATTCCCGTTCTTAAACCAAATGAATCTAGGCTGGTATAAGCACGTTTAACTCCTCTAGCTACACTAGTGTCGAATGCTTTTTCTAACATGAAATGAGGCACTTTAGCTTTAGCTAAAATAAAAATTTAAGTTGCATAATCATAACAATACTATAAGCCAAAATATTTTTACCATCATCCGTATCATTAACATTGATTAATACATTTGTTTCTTTATTTTTCAATCTTGTCTGAAATTATTTAAGAATAGTTATTCAAATAGGATATTAAAAAGTTATTGTCTGAAATATTGTTCATTCTTAAATCATACCTCTAAACTCTCACATCTTATTGCCATTGAATTATTTTCAGCTATCTTTTGTTCTAGTTCAGCTTGTTTACATGCTACAGCCTTTTTAAGTGACAACAATTGCTCATTCATTACACCCTGACTATTAGTTATATCTACACGATTATTATAACCATCATCTGTAAACGATTCTAAGTCAATATTTGCAAGTAATTCTTTAAAACCGCTAAGATCGTGCAGTGACTTCTGTAAGCCACAATCAATAGATAGTAAATTACTCTTCATGACATTTAGTTTGGTTAATATGTCTGAACGTTTTAATTCCGAAGTACTTAAAGTCCTTAAACATTTTTAATAATTATTAGAATTAGATATTAAAGTTATTATTGACAAAAAATTAAATAATAATTGTTACCCTTGATCAGCAGATGCTTGTATATTAACAATTTCTAAATCATTCAAACATTCTTTTAACGTAAGAGCAACATTGTTCAAATTTGTTTTGGTGAATGCAGTCATTGTATTGCATTCATTAGATAAGTTTATTAATTTTTCCTTTTTGACAGTGTTTTTATTTTCAAATTGAATATTATTAAGTGTCATTTCCAGATTTAATTTTTCTGAAGTTAAATCGTTTATCCTTAATTCATCCACCTCAATTCTATACAATGTTACAATATTTTAATTTGATAAATCAAATAAAATTATAAATAATAAATTAATAATAGGTTTACTTTTTGAGTAGTGTTGATACTTCGTTTTGTAAAATTTGGTTTTCATGTACTAAATTATTGTCAGAAACCAAATTATTTTCCCCAATTACTGGATCTTTAGTTTTAGATTTTTCTTTCAATCGGAACATTACATCTTGAGCATTTCGTAATTGAATATAAGCTTCTTGCAGTTCTTTTTCCAGATTAGCCGAATGTCTTTTATTCACTTCAAGTTCCATTGATATTTGATTAATATCTATAATCAGTTATATTGTTTAAAAAATAATAAATGTTAAATAACAATTGGACATTCAATGGCAAAAATACTTACCTTTATCTGCAGTTTTCAACTTGTACTGCAATAGTGACATTTCATTATTTAACGTTCTAATTTCATTTTTTAACATATGATTTTCCTCGGTTAACGGTTTGGATATTGGATCAATTGAATTATCGATATTACAAGATTGATCCTCATACTAAGTGTAATTACGTACTGTTAGATTCAAACAGTAAATTAAAAGCCATATAACTGTAATAACAAACTTGAGATTGGATCGTCGAATCATGACTATTTAAATACTGCAGCAGATGCTCATCGGATATGCGAGAATCACTTTTGGGTTTCTTGAGTAATGACTTCGTGGCAGGCGAACCGGGTAATGACGTCATTGGTTTATTTTCGATTTCAATTGATACATTTTCCAACACCGGTGTTCTAAATTGAGAAAAAAATAATAATACTATTAGGGCATACTTCAATATGCAAGCGTTATCATTGAGTAAATGTACTGAATGTAAAAGAATACTTGAAAACGTCTTTCAGCGGCTTTTCCTTTTGATGTTGTAAGACCTCAGCTGTGTTCTGGTCGATTTTATCTAGATAATGTTCCGCCTTACCGGCCAAGTCTATGAGCCAAGACATGTCTTCAAGTTGGTAGTTAGTAATTACACGATCGTACAAAATTCAATAAATAGTAAACAGATTGAACATTCGTGCTGTCATAACAAATAAGAACGTAACTCGTAGAATGCGGTAGGTAGGAGTACTGCAGACTGCAGTAGTTAATAACTATAATTTATGACGACTACAGCAAATTTGTGATACCACATAAAATATCATTATTAATAGCACGGTATAAACCACGATTAAAAATATTATATTTAACCGTGGTATAAACGATAACGTTATCATTAATACCGTGATAATAATAGTATAAATTTTAACAATTTTTTAGTAATCTACATAAACATTATATTCCGGTTTTTATTGCTTACATGTGAAGTTTTCATTCAGTTTTTGTTTTAAACTGATCCTCACAAACACACTTTATAACCACATTATTATTCGTAAATTATAATTTTTTCCATTTTAAGATTGTAAGCTTTACCAAATCATCTTAAGTTTATTTTTAATTTTGACACCAAAAGACAATATGCAAACATCTTATAGTTAGCAATAGATTTTTTTCAGTTTCTAATAATGGATCTTAACACTTTTAGATTGACTATTACCAATTAATGAACATAATATTAATTTAACCTAACTTTATATAACTCATCATTTACATCATAACATTTATAAGTAATAAATAATAAAGTAAAACTGAAATATTAAAAATAATTTTAAACAAATATTTATTTATATTCTAGAATTAGTTACATATTTTATTATGTATATAATTCATTACATATATTTGCAAAATTTGATGAAATAAAATATTAAATAATAAGTACAACAATAAAAAAAAAATATTTACATATTATATATTTATGTTAAAAATTATTTAAGGGTAAATAGGAATAAAATGTAAATTAGTTAAATTTTAAAGAAGATAACTTGAAAATAAAAAATTTTCTCGAATAAACTTAATATTTATATTAGTTTATATATATATATATATATATATATTTGATATAATGCTGGTGATATACTAATAAAGTAAGTCTAAAGTACCTACTAAATAAATAGGAAATTTATCTAACAATGATAAAAATAAATCAACAACAATCATTAACCAACAATGTCCAATTTGTATTGTTTAAAATGTTAAACTATAAAATGAAAAGTATAATAAAAATTTACTGAATTAGTAATGTCTTCCAAAAACTACTCTATATAAATTATAATTTTATTAATGATTCATCCAATAGAATTATTTGCTATATTAGGGTCAATTTCCATTTAGAGAACGTGTAATTCTAAATATACTAAGTCCTTAATCCTAATTGTTTGAATACTTATAAAGGAAATATGAAAATTGATATGAAGACAAAAATATAAAAATAATTTATTCATCAACAGTTCACGACTCGTGTAATAATTAGGGCTGGGAATGTAATAATCTAAAAATACCTAAAAATGTGTTAATAACACTTTTATGCCCTAAAATTTTTATATTTTAAACAACTTTTATGCCCTAAAAATATTATATTTTAAACAACTTTTGAAATAAAAAATATTTTTCATTAAATTTAAATAAAAAGTTGCAGTGGTGCAAATGCACAGTTTCAAGTCTTCTATGTGGACTTTTCATCTGAAAAAAAGAATTATTCTTATTTAATTTTCTGTTATCACTTTTAAACTTAATTTTCTACATCCTACAAATCCATTAAAAAAATTATGATTAATAATATTTGATTGGGTAAAAAATTTGTTAGCATGTTACAAAATTATTTTTCTGACTTAAAATATGAAAATAAACTTTAAACGACCTGATTTTAAGGTTAAATACTCAAAAAATGAAAATTGTCAAAGAGTGCAAAACAAAAACTTCTTATTCTGTTTGGAAAATATATGAAACAAATATGTTACAAGACGAGCATCGTGTAGTTTTGTAAAACAATGCAGAATGCATCAAAATCTCAGCCTTAGTAATAATCAATAAGTAAAAATTGAAATAAATCATTGCCAAATATTTATTTTAACTTCATAAAAATAAGATATATTTCTTAAAATCAACAAACACCGATTTTTTAGTTACTAGGTATATAAAATGTGAATACTACCTACTATATGTTCTGATAACAATCAGAACTCAATCAAAAACATCTTAAAATAGACAAAAAAATTGGAAAATTAGCATAAATAGTGGTGCACGTTGATTATATATTTTATTTGAAACTATAAATATTCTAGTGTTGTTGGAACACACAAATATTTGAGTTAATACCTAGATATGCATCTTGAATCCTGTCTGAAACGAAAACACCTTGTTCTCTAAAAAAAATTATATATCAAAGAAAAAATGTGTAGATTTTGCTGGCTAGTTGGAAATCACTGCAAACTAGGCATAGAGAACAAACATCTCATATAAGTAGGTAGATAGGTATTTAAAAAAGCAATTTGGACTTTTATGGTTTAATTTTTAATAAATAATAATAAATAATTTTTTTTTATTTAAGAATCTTGGGAAAATTGTTGAGTAAAGTAGATTGCGCCAGTACATACAATAGATAACTACTACTTTAATTTTTTGTTAAATTAACTCTTAAACATAAGTTTAAAATAATATAATATATGTTTACTATCTAAAATCAACCACATTGACCAGCAAGTTGTCATCCAATACATAATGTTCAGCAATCTAAAATAAAATACAATACATTTTTAATTTTTTAACTTTGCTAGCATTTATTGGGTGATAAAAAAATTATGATAAATATTGATCATAAATGAAATTAGTCCTGTATTTTGCTTCACTTTAATGTAATCACGTGTATAACACATAGTCAATAATAATAAATTAATACATACGGCATAAATATCGCCCTCTGTGTTATGTGTATGGAAACCACTAAAAAATTTGCAATCAGCTATAACTTGAAAGCCATGATTAGGTGTTAAAAAGAAGAAATTTGATCTACAAACAATATAAATTAAACTTAAATTTCAATTTAAATATATTATCAAAAGTCAAAACACAATGAAATAATATTACTCATTATATTTAGGAGCACAAACAATTGCAATTGCTTCTGGCATCATTAATTGATATGAATAATGCGTATGCAAGTCAACACTGGACATGAATGAGGTTTGTGTTGGATGAGTCTGTTAAACATAAATAATAATCGATTATAAATTTCATTAACTAAAAACATTTAAAAAAGAAAAAACCCTTTCCCTGTTTTATCATCTAATTTTGTCCAAATATAAATTTAAAATACACCCCTAAAAAACTGTGTTTATGTTTTTTAGATTTTTAGTTACATTATGAACTACTTATGAAAAACATTATATTACATTTAGAATTTTAAGCTATACATTTTTACTACAAAATAATTTGCAAATTTTTTAAATTTTGTCAACATTTAAACTTAAATGTTCGTAAAAAAAAAAATGATACGTTTCTTTAATTTTTTTAACTACTATTATAACAAATTATGAATTTAATTTTCAAGTTTTTTGACTGAGTAAAAAACTACTTATCAACAATAATTAAAAAAAACAAAAAATCAAAAATTTAACAAGTCCTTTTCTAAAAGATAAAAAGTCAAAATATTTAGAAAACATTAACATTTATGAAAATTTGTCATATCAATATTTTGTGACAATTTAAAGTATCTACAATCATTAGTTTTTGAATTACATCAAGTTCAGAATCTAAAAATATTGTGACTATAGTTTTGATATTTTTTGATAGGTATATGAACAACTTTTTAAACAAAAAACTAAAATCTTATCATACATAAATAAATAAAAAAAAAAACAAAGTTAAAAATTTAAAACACCTATAAATAGCACAAAAAGATCTAAAATAATTTTATATTTAATTTCAATTTTAATTCTTACAGTAATTAATTTTTAAATTAAAACAAAAAAATTAAATTTATGTGGTCAAAAATTTTTTTTGTGTAAAATTTTTCAAAATTAAAAATCTAAGCATTTTTTTTTTTATATATAAGTATGTATGGACACAAAAAAAAAAAAAACATCATAATTCATCCATTGCTCCACTCAGAATCTAAAATATAAAATAAACTAACTATTATTTAGATTTGTATGTTATTGAAACACATTTTAAGTTAGAAAATTTTCATCTAAAACAATGAAAAAGAAAAAAGGAAGTCATTAATTCCAGGCCTTAATTATAAATAACTAATTAGGTAATTTGCATTTTCCAATCAATCTTACATGTATCCATCCTAAGGTAATAAGATCTTGTTTGTCTTGAAATTCAAAAATGTCCTCTTCATTCATTGTAGTACATGAATCTGATGTACCACTTTGTTTTGGAATCATCAAATGAGTCACGATTAAACAGTTAGAACTCTAATAATTATTAAAATGAAAATGTTTGTTAAATATGTACTATACAACTCAACATAAAAATACAAATAAATTAAAATTAATCAAGAAAAATTAAAAATTATATTACCAATTTTCCTGCTAATATGCCACAAGTCTCTAAGTTATTAAATGTATTATGTTGTGCTTGTTCTAGAAATCTTTTAGTTAAATTGCCTGGAACAATTATTTGTCGAAGATTGTATGGGTTCAAAGTGTTCTTGTTCAGCATTGGTTTAGTGCTTCTATCAACAATAGGTTTATGTCTAAAAAAAAATAATTAACTTCAAATAAAACTTTTAATATTAAATTGTAAGTAGAATGTATTTATTAATAATATATAATACATAATAGTAAATAATAAATATGAGTATGTATATATTTTTTTAATAATGTTTAATTATCTAAACTAGATACAATATTCTCCTAAAATTCAACATTTCTGACCTTATTCTGTCAGCTTTATCTTTAGTGTTGTGGTATGTTGATAATTTGTTATATAAATGGGGAGGCTTAACTAGGATCTCTTAAGACCTATTAATTTTTTATTAAATAATTATATTTAAATTTTAAAAGAAAAAATGGAAGAAATTATGGTTTTACTATACTATTAATAACTTTAAATAAAACTGTTTAATAAAAAATCAATAGTAAAACTCTTTCATAATCTCTCATTAATATTTAACATTATTTAGAAAAACAGTTTTTATACATTTATTATAATCTCAGAGTCCAAATTTATATGCTCAAAAAATTTGAAATATGATAATAATTATTATTTTATTTTAAATAGCATACAAATATTCTCCTTATAATCTCTTGAAAATTATAAAAATATGCAAAAATAATTATTGAACATTAAAATATCCTTTGACATACAAATAAAACTTTTTTACATAATTCATTGTATGTATATCAAATTATTAAAGACAACATTTAAAACCCACTTAAAAAAAAAATATTTAAACAAAATCACATTTCAAAAAAAAAAAACAGTTGGTTAAATAATTCAAGATAGTTCAAAAACATATATAAGTACTTAAAATTAAAATTAATAATAATTGAAAATGAAAATAAATTAGCATTTTTTCTTACAATTTATTAAATATTCCAATATATGCTAAAAAAAATAATACTCCTTCATCCCAAAAATTTAGATATGTAAAAATAATTTTATATGTTCAATGAATTGTCTTTATTTTTCACTCCCTTCAAACTGCATAATGTTCTCAATGAAAATATGCAAAAAGATAAAAATCTGGACTTTACTAATAAAAGTATAAGCCAAAAGGTAAAAAGTAGTAACATTTTATCAAAATTAATCAATTTTCCCTAAAAATAATTAAAAAAACAACTAATGGCATTTTAATTTATAGTGCTACTGCTAAAGCATTCTCAATTATATTAAACATTAATATCACAAAGAATAATGTTTGAATTATTAATTATTTGTAGTATGTAGTATAAAATGCATGTAACTAAAATAAAAATATTTGTACACCATTAATTATGAACTATATCCAATAACCTTGAATCAATTTATGTCAATATATTGTTTATATATTTGGCTATGTATGATGTATCTTACATATTTATTAAAATATAATATAACATTGGATTGAATTGTTCAACCTTAAATAATTTTACATATTATTTGTCATTATAGTACCAAATTAAAAATAACTACTTACTGATTGAATTGTATTTTTGAATTTGAATGTGTAGGCATATTTAAAGGTAAAGTATTATCATTCAATTCAGTAAAATTGATTAAATTGTGATCTGATCGTCTGAAAATAGTTTTAGAAAAATTAAGTTGTATGAATTGCTTGAATTGCTTAATATTATATTTTGTTAGGTTTAATTCAAAATAATAATTTATAATTATTTGAAATGTTATTTATTAAAATATGCAATATTGTTTTAATTAAATCTTACCTTAATTCAAATGGAGAAGAACTATTTAAATAAGTACTATTTAATTCAGGTTCTGATGTATTATCTAAAATTTTATTTAATTGTTCTTGAGTGACATTTTTACTAGATGATGTATCACTCTTTTCTATACTTAATACTTTTTGTTTTTGTTTTTCTTTAAATTCATCTAATGCCTATTAATATAAAGATTGTTAGATATATTATGTTAGACTAATAATATAATTTCTTTATTAATAAATAATAATAACCACATTAATTTAATCTATTAAACGTATGAAACACAAATATTCAAGAAAATTGTATCTAAGATAACAAAAATTATATTTACTTTTTTTTCTTGATACAACTCATATTCTGTACTATATTGTTCTAATAATTTAGTTTTTATTTTTTCTGTTTTTGGGAGGACATCACGGAGTGCTCGATAATTTAAATTACGTTCTTCAATTGGTACATTTTTATAATCTGGATGTTCATTAATAGTTTCCAAAAATAATCTAAATAAAAATGTATATTAAATAACTAAAATTATGTAATGTTGGTAAGATAATAATAATAAAAAAAAATTGTTCAGTTTCACATTCCTTATTAAAAACAATCAAACTTAATTTAATTTTTTCAAATGAAGTTCATGAAATGTATTAAGTTAACTAAAAACATTACTAACCAAACTAAATTAAAATAAATCTATCAAACAGTTATAAATTAAATTTAGTAAACATCCAAATGTGTGTATAGCATATTAGTTATATTTTATTAATATATGAAACTATGGAATGAAAATTTAAGAATATTAACCTATCATTTTTTAAGTTTAAAAGCTTAATAGCATTTATTTCATAAATAAAACATAGTAATTTAATTATTTTTAATTGTTTTACATCATTAATAAATTAATAAAAACAATACCTACTGTAGATTATTTATAATAAAAAATGAAATTATACACTTTCAATAATTAATATCAATTAATAAATTATACTATCTTTAAAATAGATTGGTAACTATTTAAAAAAGTAAAACTATAAAAATATAATATATTATTTATCAGGCACTTTAGTATTTCATACAAAATATTTAAGTAAAATTAAAATACATTAAACTTACTACTTACTTGTAGTAAATGCAAATTTATTTAAAACATACTCTTGTATACTTTAATTTGTCCTAATATTTATTTGAGCTTACAGAAAATAAAATGTATTGTGAAGTAGTTAAATATTAAAAACTTACGTCATAAATCTCATGTAGAGAATATATGCTTGTTCTAAATTGTTTTCTTTTATATACACATCAGCCATACTGATCATCTCTCGTCCTGATCGGTAATATCTATAACAAAGTAAAATATTGTGTTCTGTACTGTACAAACATTCATGTATTAAATTGTACAAAACCATACTTTCTAGCTGCTATACTTGTGTTTAATTCGATTTTTGAACTTAACATCAACAATTGTTGAATCCTTATTTCTGGCTTTTGTTTAATATCTTCAAAACCAGTTATATTATGACTCATGTTTGATTTATATTTTATTATCGAATTAATTTTGTATGAAATGTTCAACTATCTTAAAAGACAACAAATTGAATAAATTATTCAAACGACTGTGAATAACATGAGATTCGAGTGCAAAGTAAGAATTAAAGCGTAACATATTTTTTTTTGTTGGTTTTAATCTATGAGAGGTACGTTAGTAATTTAGTACCATAGAACAATATTGTTCTATGTTAGTCCGTGCTTGTGATAAAACATGATAAGGTTAATAATTATTATTTAATAAGTAAGTAAAATATGACAGAACTGTGTAATAAGGACCCGATTTTGAGCCTATTGGTTTATGTCGTATACCTTGTTAATCCTTAATTTTAATTCATTTTGGTTATATGTTGATTGTTGTACACTCGTACGGCGTATAATAGTAGACGGCACCTAAAGCACCAGACATAATAAATAATAACTTTTCAGTTTTATAGATAGTACTATCTTAAATCGTGATTTGTTCTTTAAATCTTGTAAGCCACCTCGATTTAAGATATTATATGATTTAAAAAAAATTCAACTTTAACTTGTGATACCATTATATTCTGTGATATGGTTGATAATATAGCATAAATATTTTTATCATAAAAGTATTTATTTCTATCACAGAATAATAATAATTCTATGTTTCTATCATGAACTAAGATATACTCTGCAATTATTTTCATAGAAACAAATATTTTATTTTTAATATAATTTTGTTATGTACTCATTTTCTGTGTTCCTTGAGACATATCTTATTGTTTTTATTAATGTAAACAGATTGTAATGTATTTTGATTGATAAAAAAATATGTATAAAAATATGATTACGAGTTATTTAACTCTTAATTAGGTATTTGTAATTATAGGTATATCATGGTCTATTATTTTCATTTTCATCAAATAAAAAAAAATAATTACCCAACTTAATCAAGAAATAATGAACTGATTGAACTGATTGAACTGATTTTAAAAACTACATTATTTTTTTACTGTTAGGTACCAAATAAATTAATGAAAATAATGTCTTAAAACATCTGGGGATCAAACCTAAGACAAATGGTAAATTGGGTCCTGGGAAAAAAAGTTTTGAACGAAAACCATCAAAAGGGTTATTCAGTTTTTCACTTTTCAATTTATCATATTGTCACTTTGTACTGTTGAACAATTTTTGAAAACGAGTCCAATCAGTTATTACAACTGGTTATTTACTGCCTTTATGATTTAAATTGTAAATCAATGGACATCGAACCAACAGCCAAACAGAAGGGTGGACCATCGTTTTTAAAATTAGTTGGCCACGATCACATTGTGAACTTGAGTATGAACATAAATTAAAAAATATATAAACCAAAGTTGTCTTTGGATAATATAAAAATGGCTCAATATTAACTGTTTTCAAGTTTAAATCTATCGTTGGTTCGTTTAAACTATAAACAATAAAATGATTTTATTTTTTGTTTTATCATTTTTATGCTTGTTGTGTCTATATTATAATTTTCGAGATAAAATAATTTATACATTAGAATCTTATTAAAAAAAAAAAAAAGGTTCATTATGAGTTTATTTAATATTTTATAGAAATTTAAAAATATTAAAGTTACATAGGCACTATTTTTTTTTTTTATAAGTATTTAAAGTTAAAGTTTTGCCAAAATCACCAAAATTCGCAAATTATTTTGTAGTTAAAAATGTTTAGTGTTAAATTTTATTTTTTTATCGTTCTGAATAGGTGGTAGGTCCAAGGCAGTTGATGTCCGGAAAAAATATACATATTTATTTATACATTCAATTATTTTATGTCATTTCTGACAGTGTATAATGTTTTAAGGAATAATATTTAGGCAAATCATATGACATTTCTTTATAGTTACCGTGTGCATTAAATTTAAAAAAAATAAAAATGTTTATACTCTAGTGGTTTTTGGATCCAAGCGATGATTCAGATGATTATCACTTAATACCTCTACACGTTTATAGAGATCGAATTTATTTTGACTTGTGTGATTGCCAATTCCGTGAGTGATTTAGATTATTGCAAATTCAAGTTGAATTAATTATTTTAAGTAGAATTGGTGTTTATATGATTCACAACACTAAATAAGTATAAAGTAATACCGGCAATAACAACTCTAAACCATTTTAAATTGGTTTATAACAGTGTTCAGGAACACGAGATTAGTGCGATGTTGCAATACATGTCATATTATTATGTACATCTTAGTCATAAAGATATTATAGTTTTAAATAAATGTAAATATTTAAATGAATTTCTGTAAGTATTTATAAACTTAAATACTTCAATCAATAATAGGATCTAACAAAATAATTAAATAATTTTTATGTATTTGTTGTATTAGAATATCCCTAATTAATTACAATTAAATTTTTTTCAAAACGTGTTTTTGCATGCTTAATTTTTAGTATTTTCAAAAAACACCCAAACTTAATATCATGGTAAAAAAACTTCAAAGTGCTTTATTTTTCCAAAAATCACGTTTTTGAGTTAAAAATTTAAAAATACCAAAAATATAAATTTTTGTAAATTTTTTTTTTGAAATGTTAGTATTTTTATATTTAACATTTTAGTAAAATCAGAATTTATCTATTGTAATAATTTACTTAAGCTATTGTCAATAAACCACGTCCAACCTCATTATAAAATCAGATTATAAAAGCCATTTGTCGAAAATAGGTTAAGTACTTATTGATACCAAAATTCCAAAATTAATTTAAGAAAAAAAAATCCTATGGGAAAGAGGGCTAAAGACATGACGAAATTAATAGAACATTTATAATGTTAAATTATTGTTATAAATAATATATTTAACAAATGTTTGTAATAACTTTATAATAAAGTTATACGTGGCTTGTTAATAACATAAAAGGTATGTACGATAAATGGATAAATTGGATAAATTCTGATTTTACTAAAATGTTAAACATAAAAATATTATCATAAACAAACAAAAAAAAAAAATATCAATTTTTTCAAAAATACTTGTATTTTAATTACTTACAAATATGTGAAAAATATATTTTCATAAATGTTTATAGCTATTAGCTTTTAAAATAATGAGTAATATACTGATTCATAATAAAAAATCAATTTGTATAATTATAATGATAAATCTCTTCCTCTATGGTATCAACCAAACTGATACAGCAGTTTGACCTATACTTATAGTCCGTGGAAAGAGAAATGACACGTCTTTGCCATACATTGACCGACATGTTGTAAACATAACCTAACGATTATTTTTGATAACAGTATAACACAATTAATGGAGTACACAAAAATTGAAAAATATTCTGCCGGCTACGTGTCTCCATAAATTTGTCAGAGCGACATTAAATGTAAATATTTAATAATTCATTTTTATTAGGTTTTTCTATGTTATTCTCCGTGATGGTTTAGTATAGTTTAATAAATTGGTTAACACATTTATCTGGTGTGTGTAGTTGAAAGCGTTCATTATGAAATTTGGTAAGAATTCACCACTGGTTGGATATTGTTCTATAATGTAAGTTAAATTAATGCAACTTCACATTGTCCACTGTTTTAGTATTTTTGTTCTTTGTGGCGACCGGTTGTCTGTGCCTTTCGTCAAGTCTATCGGTCGATACATACTTGACATCTAGGGACAAAGAGCAACTGAAGAGTGTACTGCTTACGGGCCTAGAATCTGAAAATTTGTCCGATGTCTTCTATGCTGTATCAGGATTGCAACAACTTAATGAACAAATACCTGGTGTTCAAGTGAGTGTCCACTGTAGATAATTTAATTTGCTTAAAAAGATGTTTAGATTGCCATTTAAATACTACAGTTTAATCATTTTTATTGCTTATATATTAGCCAGATATTGATTATTCATCAGTTATTTAATTGTAGAAATAGAAAGGTGACATTTTTATGAAAATTATATAAAAATTATCAAAAAAAGTAAAATAAATTTAACTTTATTTTAATTAGAATAATTCAAAACTCATTTGCACGTAGGAATTATCTTTTGATAACATTTCCTGCAATAAAGTATTTTTTACAAAATCCTAGCTTTATACATCAGAAATATATATATAAGATAGGAACTAGCTAGACTAAATTAATTTAAAATTAAACAATATTATTTTTATAGTTATTATAATTGTTATTGTTAAATAAAATAAAATTGTACTAAATAACTATGTTAAAAAAATTATTTAAAAAATGTCTATTCTAAATTATCACATAACATATTATCATAAATGTATTAATAAATTGTTTCGACCATTTATCAATATGCTAGATTAAAAAAATGGTTAAGATTTATATAATTATTATTTATTATTGGGTTCTTAAGTTAAAAATATAAAACATATGTACTGTAAAATTCTTTTTGAAATATTTAAAAAAGTTGATTATATGTTATACTATATTCTATTCAACATGAGAAGTAACCTTGGTGTCTTAACTTGTGCACAAAAGCATGGCTTTACAACATGGCCTGTATACAAATAATTTACTTAATTGAGAGACAAACAGGACAGCTCCCTAACAGTCACCCGACATAAACTGGTTACTGCCGAGGTTGTTAGTTTAGGTTGTTAAATAGTGTATAGTTAGAGCAACTCGCTTTAATACACTACAAGTGACACTAAACTAACTAAACTGTTGTTTATTTGTTAACTATAATAGCATTGCTTTTATAACATTAATACTGTGAGATATAAAGATAAAATGTGAATTACTAGAAGATATAAGATTAAAATATGTAATGTAGTTTAAAATAACAAATAATAGACTCATTATGATATAGATATCCCAGTTATAGATGCATAGTAGAACATAGAGCATTGTTAGACTGCATACTATATTCAAATTTATAATTAGGTAGTAGTGTAGTACGTAAAATGGTGGTAGACCTCATATGGGGAGATAGCCAAGCTCATTACTAAATACCTACATAGTTATTTGTTTTGTAATTATATTCTATACAATATATGGTGTATATAAAACTCATTTACAAATGTTTGCATAATAGTCTATAATTTATTTTAGATTATAATATATTAATCTCTACCTATGTGTTATGTTTTTGTTTGCATTATATTACACGTTTCCAAGTCAAATTAAAATAATAATTAAATTTTTCAACTATTACTTTATTTTATAACTATTACTATATTAAATTTTTTTTGTTCATTTTTATTATAAGTTAAAAAAATATTATTATCTATAATTATTATATTTGCATCATAAATATTTTAGACTGCTTATTTAATGTGTTGTTTAGTATTAATTTATAAGTATATAACATCATTTAATGCTTACATTTGGTGTTTTTAGATTTATGGAGCTAAGTAGATACTATTTTTTGTATCATTTAGGAACTTAAAAAATATAAAATTTAATTGGATTATTTTTTATATTCAATATTATTTTAATTTTTCTATTTATTATATTTCTATAAAATTAAAATTATATAATTTTGACCTGCTAAGATCTTTTAATTTTTATAAGACTTTTGAAAAAAAAATGTTTGGAGACCTACATTATGATGTTTGGCATAATGTGTATAACGGCTTTAGAAAATCACAAGTACAATAATTATTTAGTTCTTATATTTCTGTTAAACTGTTAGTAAATTTTATCATTGACAAAAAAAAAAAAAAAAAATAATGTGTTCTGACCATAAATTTATATAAAATACACGGAATTATCCAGAGTTAACATTTATAATTATTTAAAGTGTTATTTATTGACTAATTTTGGTTTTTTGAAGGGTATAAACATTATAAAATATTATTAACATTATTTTTAGTTATTAGTTAATTAATGAATAATAATCAATACAATTGTAAATATATTTTTATTTATTTTTAGTTAATATACTTAATTATTAAATTTATATTTGATATAGGCCGTTTGTAATAAATTAGTGAAATTAGTTGGGAAATCAAAATCATTAGATTCTGTATATTTTTCAACAAGTGCTTGGAAAGCAATCGCCATATGTTCAGAAAAATTAGTTGTTGATGAATCAGTCCAAGTAATTCAAATTGTTTTTTATAAAGTAACTTGCAAAATGTGATAATAAATTATCATATTTTTAGGATATTTATTCTATGTTGGAGAAGAAAGATATTAGAGATGTTCACATGTCGGATTTATACTTTGGTGTCAGTATTTTGAGTAACCTTAATCTTAAACCCAAGGATATTACTAAACTTATAAATATTATAAAAAGGAAAATGAAGCCTGATGATACTATTACTGAGTATGTCTTAGACAAATGATTAATTATCAAAATATCACTAAATAAAATAATTTCTATTACAGTTTTGGATATTCAATACATTTGTTGGCAAGTCTTGGTCCAGAAGGACGTTTTGCTTTCAATCGTTTGTCTGATGCCATTATGCAAGTTGATCAGGTTGATCGTAAATTCTTACAATTTGAAGGAGGCTTGTCTGTCACTGGTAAAATTATATACAAAATATTTTGAACAGTGTGTTTATACATTATTTTAATTTTAGCCCTTGTGTTAACTGGAGTATACAAATTTTGTGATGCTGTGCAATGCAATACTACATTCCCAATTCAAAATGATCAAGCTCTGATGTTTAGTAATTACTTTTTGTCTCGTAAATCAGTACAAACACCTAAGGGAGCATATTTTTTGCTTAATGCTCTTAAAACATTATCCAATAACAAAGTATGCTGTTTACTAACTTTTATTAATTTATGCAATAATAATATAGTAACTTTTGTTTTATTATTGCTGGAATATCTATAAAATATTTACAGTACCACTTGCCAATTGCTGCTACACTTGTGAAACCAATGGGTGATTTAGATGACACACAAAAAGTACTTTCTGTGCGTTTTACCAATTTATTAGGAGAACCATTGCTGACATCTCTTTCTGTTGGTGTTGAATCAGCAATGTTGAATAACAAAGTTGTCATGTCTAAAAATAAGTTCAAATCAACTGTCGATAAGTAAGAGCTTATGTCTATATTTGTAAAGTAAATTATTACTAATAGACCTTATAATATTATTTTTTTACTTTAACTAATTTTGCATTTTGTTTTAAGGACTGTGTATGAATTAGATTTTAATGAACCAGATTTGTCTATTGGAATCTATAGTATAGTGATAAGTGCTACACCATTAGAAAAAGTAAATATTCCACTTCTGGGAAATACAGCTATTCCACTTGAGGTAAAAGTATCTGCGTCTTCAGTGAACATTGTTGATTTTAAAGTTGGGACAACTGATAATGATCAACAAACTGGCCCATCACTCCAAACGTAACAATAATAAAATTTTCTATTGGGTCAATTTTTTGTTTAACATAATACATTTTTAGTTTGAAATATGGTGAAAAGTTGGCAACTCAATTGAAAGCAGACCATATGCAAAGAATTATAGTACGCTTTACCATTAAAGATCATCAAAATAAGAAACATGTACAAGTACACCAAGCATTTATTAGGTTCACAAATATTAAGACTGGTTCTCAGAGTGTATTTGTTGCTGAATTAGACTCTCAAAATACTTATAAATTGGATATGGTATGTTTTATAATTAAAATTAATAAAATGTATGCTAAATTAAAAAATTTCTTTTTTCTAGGACTTTGGCGTTAAATCAGTATCATTTAAACACGCATCTGGTTTATATTCTTTAGATTTAATTATTGGTGACTCTCTGTTAAAGAATTCTATTGTTTGGCATTTTAGTGATATTAAATTGAAATTTTCCGAAGTTGAATCAGATGCATCTGAATCTTTTGCAGATTTTTATAAGCCAAAAAAATTAATTTCTGTGCGTAAAACTTTTTTTTAAACATATATTATTTTAAGCTTATAATTGAAGTATTATGTCTAATTATATATGTTTATGTTTTAGCATACATTTAGAGAACCTGAGCCTAGACCCCCTTATATTGTATCTCTTCTTTTTACTGTATTGTCTCTTGCACCTTTGTTGGTTCTTTTTATTTTGGTTAGTATTAATTACAATCATAATTTTTATCAACTACTTATTATTAAAATTTAACTTTTACAGTGGGCTCGCTTGGGAGTTAATATAAAAAACTTTCCATTCAATTTAAGTGCTATTGGATTTCATTCGGCATTAGCTAGTAAGAGGCTTAAATCTCATTAATTAATTATTATTTATATTAACTAAATGTTGATTGTTATACATTATTATTTTCCAGGCATATTCATATTATTTGGTATGTTTTGGGTATACCTAGATATGTTCATAACATTGAAATATTTGTTTTTATTGGGAATTTCGACATTCTTATTTGGTAACCGATTGCTATCATACATTGCAAGAAGAAGAAACAAGTAACTTAAGATTGTTACATGTATACTCTATGAAGATTCTATTTAGCGGGTTATTAATGATAAAGTCAAAACAATAAAATATTTATTTGTTATCTATAAGCAAATGTCAGGTTCATTTTCTTTTTTCACTTTTACTAGCATTGAACCATATCTTCTAAATTGTATTGTCAAATCTCAATGAGATGTACATATAATAAATAATGTGTTAAATTTATAAATATTAAAATATGAAAACATGAATTACACACATATTTATGTCATATATAAATATATGTATAAACATATTTACCTACTTAATTTTAAAGTTTATAAATATTTTTTTCTGAACAAAACATTTTTATATAAACATACTTAATTTTTTTTTTGTCAATATATTGGGTTGAAGAATTTAAATGAAGTTAAATTTTTTTATTTATAAATTTATTGTTTTTATTTTTGTTTTAAGTATTATTTGTTCTTTGGAAATTATGTAGAAAATTTGAAACAATATACTTTTTCTTTTCTGCTGTATAATAGGTTTTGTATGTACCTTATTATTGAATTAGTGCAGCATGGGCACAAGTAGCGTTTGAGATTTAGGAGTTGGACATTTGTGTAAGTAATAAGCTCTTTAAGAATGAAGGAAATGTTTGGGAGTGCATGGTGGCTATTGAAATGTTTAGCCTCTAACCCCCCCCCTTTTTTTTGCGCCTATGTAATGAAGTGTTAAATTTGTATTCAAGGATATATTATTATGTATAAAAAAGTACTTATATATGTATGTAGTTTATTATAGTTTTATAATACCTGCATGAATTGTATTCATCATATAAACAGTAACCAGGTTTGCAGTGGCAGGCGAGCTACCAAGAAAATCTCTATAGGCTGCTCAAAATATAGGCCAGTTATGAGTGGTTGATCGTAATTTTATTTTTATAAGATAATAAGAATTTAGTACAAACATTAGTTGAAAATATAATTGAATCAAATTATTAAACCATATAGTAGTTGTAGCTATAATCAAACATTAGAAATCCTAAAACTTGATGGGCCGGTACCTTACCTATCCAGTGCTGACAATAACATCTATATTCAGCCTTTAGCAGTTTCAATTTTGGGTAGTAAGCTTTAATATAAGAATAAATTGACCTATTGTCCTATTCAATGGCGTAGATACGATTTTTTTCTGGGGGTGGGGGGGTTAAAATATATTTATGATACAAATTACAAGTTATTAGTTTATTTATCCATAGTTAAATCTTAAATGATAGTTGATAGGCGTATCGTGTAACGATACTAAAGTTTCAAACTAACAAATCAAATGAAATATTATGACGGCCGACAGATTGTAATATACGATATTATCGACCGGCATGCTCGTGTTGTTACGTGTTGGACGTTATCGCTGTTTTCGTCGATTTGATAATTAGTTTTCTTAAAATAAAACTTAAAAGTGTAAACACTCGGATAATTTCTATAACTATATATTAATATATATGGTAATAATAATATTACACATGTTAATTTGTACTAGTATTATTTATCTATTATTTAAAATTCTAACCAATATAAAAAAAGATTTGTTTTTTTTGGTGTAGGGGGGTGGAAACCCCTTACACCCCCCCCCCTAACTACGCCACTGGTCCTATTTACTTATTTAAAATTTAAAACAAGGTTTCTCGTAAGTAGTTAATAGTGTAACCAATAAATCTAAAAAATATATTTACATGGTTGATTTTTATACACATTTTAAGTTCAAATTTGAATGAAATTAGATATTTAAATAAAGAATAATAATGCTAGTTATTTCATTGCAATTTAAAAATATTATTTTATTTTATAAACTTGATGACGTTTTCTAATACAATGTTTTCTACAAAAAATAATTCGACCTACTGTATTAATAGTAAAATGAATTATTTTAATAGCAATAATATGATAAAAATATAAAATACACTTAGTTATGTAGGTTTTCGTTCAGAATTGTTTTTCGTATACAATCTGTGCTTGAATTGAGAAGAAACGCAGTCCCTCTTCGTATTAGTAAATATTTATGCATACCCCTTTTTATTACATTCTAATCAATAAAACAATAATATATAATAATATATATACAATGATATTATTACAAGGAATTAAAATTTACCAAATCCATTACAGTGGTGACCTCACTCGACTCATGCTGTACAACAGAGCTATACCCACTTGCCAATCTTTTTTTAAATTGGTTTATGTATATTATAATATTTATAGAGTGGCCTTTGTATTATATGATATTATTTTATTTTCTTCTATGCATTCGACGTTTTAAAAAATAACACATCTAGTCTGTAATAAAAACAGCTGAGACCGTTACCAATAGTCACAACTACTACACTAGAAATCTGTTTTAATATCGGAGAAAATCCTAAATATGCCCGACTTGTCTTCCGAAAGCCAAAGCTGTTAAACGGCTCGGATCGTGCTATAATAATTATTCATTGCGTTGAACTAAATAATTTAATATAACGTGAAAACAGAAAGAACAGAAAAAAAGACGAAAGCATTTATAATTGGTAACTAAACTGCAGAGTAGTTATTACTGATATTATAAAGTGCTTTCGTCTTCTTTTCTGTTTTTGCCGTTATATCAAATTGTTTCAATGCAATGAATAATTAAAGTTCTAACCGAGCCGTTCAACAGCGGTCTGTCGCCGATTCGTCCTGGATGACTGCTGCCGTATGTGTTAACGGCCTCAACAGTCCAGACGCGAGTACCAGGTAACTACTAATTATAATTTATGATAAATAAAAATAATTATTTAATGCGTGTGCAAGATATAATAATAATAATATGCGATTTTAAAATTTGAATAGCAGGACGACATGCGGCCAGATGCTCAACAAAATGTTGCAACTCACCATAACATTCTTTGTGATATTTGTCGGATTGATATTCCTCGTGATCACGTCAGAGGTCTCATGTCAACTGGTCGTCGTGTACTCTGCGGATCTATCTTCTTATCCCCTTTAATTAAGTCCATGGCCGTCACGTTATGCAAGTCAATGAGAGCAACCGATCGGGAACGTCTTGTACAAACGCATATGACACATAACACCAATTTGGAAGAAATTTGTGGCTCTTGCAGTCTCATATTGCACCTACCTATAATCTACAGCAGGGATGACAAATCCGTGAAACGTAAAAAAATTAAATATTTATATATTTTTATTAATAATAACCAACTACATTAAAATGTCAGATTATTATTTTTCACTATCGTTGACGTCTTGTCTTACAGAAAATTAAATTTATTCAAAGCGTAGAGAACGTTATACCGAACTAATACTATATTTATACATTTAAAATAATGCATTCTTTCTTTATATATATATATTAGTGTATAATATTTTTCATAATTTAATGGCACGTTAAAAAAGGCACGTTTTAGTATGTAGCGTCAGAACAATTTATCACCCCTGATCTATATGTATAAATACATAATACCTTGATTTTAGTATTTTCCATTTATACAAGTCATATTATAGTATTTACAAATATTCTATATCTATATAGGTGTTATTATTTATTATGGTATTAGCATTGATTATAGAATAGAAAAATAAAAAATTTTAATTCCGTTTTAATTCTATAATCAATGTTTATACACTATATACTTATTTATCTCACAGCCTAGTGTGAATGAATGTCATTGAGTCTTTAAAGATTACTCAGGTTGTTTTTAAAAATAAATTGCATTACTCGATGATTTATTTTTTTTAAAAATATATATATAATTTCACTGAAAAGAGATATTGAACGACCTCCCATGTCGTCCATTGAATACTAGGCTTAAGGTTTGATCACTAGTCGTATTATACAGTGTTTCTTCTTCCTCGTTGAGGACTATCGAACGAGGAAGGAACACTCTATCAATCCCTCTGCTTCGTCTTCGAGTGTGCACTTAACAACCCTTCCGTACGTTTTTCAATAACTGAAAAGTTTTTCTCGAGTTGATACACTAGATAGTCGAAGACGAAGCAGGAGGATTGATAGAAGTGTTCTTTCCTCTTTAATTTTTAGTATTACTCTATGGAACCGATAGACTCTTTTTAAGGCTTCCATATTATCCTGTTAATCAATTACATAGTTCATATATATATATATATATATAACTTATGAATATGGTTAAGAGTTCCGCTTAATTATATATTTCCATCATCTATATATATATATATATATATATATATATATATATTATAGTTCGTATGCTTATATCCAATAAAATCTATATTTTAGTACTTACTCAATTTATCGCGTTTGAATGAATAAAATGTTGATCACAATTTCCACTCGTCTTTCTCGTTCTTTTCGTTCTTGTCTAAACACACACACACAAACATACAGCACCCTCGTACAGTTCTTGTTGTCGATTAAGAGTGGCACACAAGTGATATTTGATATACCGATACATATCGTATTATTGTGAATGGAAATACCCCTCTACAATTTTTATTTACTCATACGTATACTTGGTATACGGACATAGAATCACAACACTTCATATCATTAAAGATGTCCGACTCTCTCTCATTAAGCTAACTACATTATCTCTACTGTTGTTACCTAAGCTGCTACCATAATAGTATTAATGATGGGTGTTATTGTTTTACTATAGAAATTTAGGCGAAAACATTACAAACACGTGTTACTTATATGCATATGTATGTGTGTGTGTATGTGTGTGTGTGTGTGCGTGTATTGTAAATACCTAGGAATGTATATAGAAATAATATGTTGTGATATTACCCTCGATAGTGATGTTCTGACTGGATGTCTGCGCTATTGAATGTTTAGGATAATAAATATTTTAGTGCTTAATCGTATACTCCATATCATATAATATTACTGAATTCATAGTTTTAATACCAGTAGTATATTATGTAATGCCTATAAGATGTATTATAGATGTATAATAAACAATATTAGGTATGGGTATTATAGGTTGCATATTATGTGAGAAGGGGGTAAGTGTTTAGAAATTTGTTATCACATACTATAATCACTATATTGATGCATCAATATTTTGTGACTCATATGTGGGTAAAATTAAATACATTGTGTGAAACAAAGTTGTGGATCTAAGTCTTATTGGAACTTAGTATTCAAAATCACATCATTCTGATATACACCTGTATGGTCAAGAGCCATGTTATAAACTGGACTCGATGAGCTTTCAATTGTATACGCAGGTAATTATATAGTGGCAAAGACATAAGGCATTTAGGATATAGTAATACAAAATATTATAGGAAAACGGACTTGCAGATTAAAGTTGAAATAAAAACAATTATTATGCTCTACAAAACTATGTGTAATAAAATCATTTTTTTTTCATCTTTATAAAAAAAACTTAATAAAGTGTGTTACTATTTTGTCAACATTAAAATGAGCGAATGCATAGTTAACTCGTTTATATATAAATATATTATATACAGTGCGTTACTCCGTTGTCATTTATCTGTATAAAAACGTCAACGTGTTGACCATTTATATTTTCAACAATACGTTTAGAATCGTGTACACTTGTTTAATGATTTTCGAAATTAACGATCTGGATGCTCTTTCGTTCGAGAGCAGAGCAGAACTTAATGTCAGATCTCGTTGAGTGCGTTGAAACATAATCAGGAGAAGCTGTTTGTTTTTGTTGGGCATGTCGTACCACGTCATGTTATAAATGTGATTGGACAAACGTATGTGCTGCAAATAAATACATAACAATAATTTGTAGATTGATGATAATTTATTTCGTTTAATATACATGTAGAGTTATATAATCGCATACACAATTGCGTACATAATTGAATTTTAATAATTTATGAGTTTATAATCAAGTATAGTCTTTTGATGCAAATTTTTAAATGTATTTTATTAAGGCTATTATTGAAGACGACTATAGGTATCGTAGTATTCGACTACATATAATAATTGTAAAACAGTCAAATTTTAACTAAAAAAAAAAATTAGTCCAACAATCTGAAAGATTTTAGTACCGACTATAATATATACTATAATAACTGTACAATTAAATTAAAATCTGATAACAATAAATTTTAATCTGTAAATATAATATGGTCTTCTCACTAAAGCAATTCATATATATTTTCAATACTATAAACACAAGTAAAAATTTCTTAATAATGTCAATTCTTTTTGTTTTCTTTATTTTATAACCGATATTTTTAAGCTAAAAGTAAGTTAATAACTCTTGAAGTTGAAACCTTTATAGCTAATTAAAAAATTATATATATATATATATATATATATATAGTGGACGATAGAATTATTTACGAAATTTAAAGAAGGATTGCAGTAATACGAGCAAGGTCATTAAGAAGTATAAATACACGAACAAAAGTTTTGGTAACATTTTAAAGAATATTATTTTATTATGCTAAACAAATATTTAAAACATTGTACCAGGCTTAGAACGATTTCTCCGACGTGACAGTGAAAACAAACTGGGAGTATGTGAATTATTAACGAACCACCAATTTTCACCTTATAACCAAGGGAAGCCTCTACCTATTAAATATAAATAACATATATTATTGTTTTAGATAATATTTATAACAATAAATATATATAGATGTATTGATCGTCTAATAAAAAATTACATTAAAATGATAATAATTTATTAGGTACTTTACTTTTGTCAAATTGTAAAGAAAGATTGCCAATATTACTTGTACTACGATTATTTCAATTAGGATCATCCACTTGAAATATGACTTGAAATCATCTAAAAATCTAAAACATAGAAAGGTAAAAAAGTATGTGTACATGATTAAAAATATTTAATTTATGATGCTCTGTATAATTCTAATTTAGATTATGAGCAGATAGCGAGAAAGAATTATATATATAAAATACTCACTTAATGATTAATTGATGGTGACGAATACAATCAATAAAAAGCGTTTGAAATTGTTTATCCATTCTATATTTAAATGCTTCATTAATTCCATTTAATAACATTTCAAATTGGTTAGATAATTCATTCAAAAATACCATGAAACCCAAATTGTACGATAAAATCGAAATGCATAAAATAATAGTAAATATAATTTGCAACGAATAAATGATTCCATACACAGCCAGTTTTGTAGTATCAAAAATCTAGAAATTAGAAAATGTTGAATAATTAAAATGAAATATTAATAATAAATTACAAGTTATACATACCTACACGTAATACTTTACCTATGAAGATATATGTATATAAGTAATATAAAGTAACATTAGCCTATTATTAATTAATTAATATATTATGCATATTATTATCAACTACTTTTATTTAATAAATATTAATGTTCTCAACAAGTCATATGTTTTTTTTTTTTTGAAAAATTAATTCAAATGTGATTAATAATTAATATGTATTGATATTGTAATCAAAATGTTATTATTAGAGAACTATTATTTTACACATTAGAATAAAAAAATTCACTAATAGTGTTGATATAGCCATTGGCGCAACTATGGGGAAGAGGATTGTAAAAGGGTGTGTTTTGGACCTTCGAGTTCAAATTCAGCAGCCCTTGATTTTTTAGTCCAACTATTATTTTTTTAGTAAAATACCATCAATTCTAAGTTTTTAAATTATGAAATATTTATCGAAAAAAAGTAAAAATATTTTGGTCATAAGTTATAATAATACAATTTATCATAAATTATTCCAAATTCCTGAAGTTGATAGGAAACGTTAACATGTATTTATATAAACACACGCTATGGTTTATTATTGTTATTAACTCTCATGAGCTTGAGCGTCATCTTATACTCTTTTATGAGATACAAAACCAATATTTAAAATCTAAAACTATATGATACCTGATCTTTTCACTGACACAATATTTTATATATAAAAAAAAAAAAATAACAATACAAGTGATCATAAAAATAACGCCCCTGAATCATGAGTTGTATATTGACGTTTTATCGGCCAAATCTAAATTTTATTTAATAAAAAGTTATATATCTATTTTGTTTTTATCATTAATACTAAATATGTAAATAAAATTTTAAAGTATTGGTTATTGTAGGTTTACAACTTTTAAGATCGTGTAGTTTTAGTCATAGGGAATGTGGGAGGGAAGGGTGATGCCTTCCATAGCTATATGAGATGTATACAATTTAAGCACTTCATGTTTTAGATGTCTAGTTGCGCCTGTGGATTTTGTGAAGTAAAGAAGTAATATGGGCATCGACTTACCTTAGGCCAAAACAAAATGAAATGGGCTCGGTGATCTAATGGCAGTTTGCCAATATCGTTTATGGCCGATATTAAAGGCCCTAATACAACAGACAATAATAATATTGCTAAAGGTATTATGAAACTTTTTAATGCTTCTGTGTTTTTTTTATAAGCCGCATTTGGATTCATTGCTCTTTTATTCGACCAGTGAATAAATTTGCTTTCTATGAAATTGTAATTAGACACAATTGCTTCTTTTCTTATTAGAAATATCATATAAATCAAACCGAAATACATTCCAACTATCATGTATTCAATTAACTCCATTACGAAAGACGTATCTATGCTTTGATCCAAAATAGTGATAGCTGAGGCCCAAAATACCTGATAATTCAAACAAAATTTCCAACTTTTATATATCATTAATAATTAAGATGTATTATATTTTATTTGAACAACATAACTTATTACTGGTAATGTATTAAGAAAGTAGTACGTGTATAGTGGGAATATTTTATATTTTAAAAGAATAAGCTTATTGTGTGAATAATATACTTAAAAGTTAAAACATCTCAGCACCTGCATAGTTGCATATGCATTGTCTCCGTTTTAGGAACGTGTATATAGCAAATTTCCGTTTGGCTGAACCAATTTTGAGTTGTTAGCTATAAGATTGAATTATTCTGTTTTTAAACTTTAAGAGTTAATTTAAAGATAACTTTATAAAGTTAAGAATACTATCTGGAGACCCTTACACGCTTTTATAGATATTTTAATTTTTAAGTGTGTTATAGCTATAGATAATATTACAATTTTATTGTTTATAACTCGTTTACAATATAAATATCAATAAAACCTACAAAATGCATTATGAATATATATACATAATACACATAGGTACTTATATCTAAACTTGATAATAGGTAAATTAACTCTAACATTAAAGTTGTTAACAAAAAAACGTGATTTTGGTAACTATAAATATGATTTGCTGTACATTTGCAAGACGAACACATTTCATGCCGACGGACGTCCTCTTAAGAGATTGATACAATATATGATAGCAATTAAAATAATAAGTTAATACACTGTAAAGTTTGTGGCTAAATTATTATTATTAATAATTAATTTATCATATTAAGACTTTTAGAACTTTTAAATTAATTATCTTTTAAATCATTGTCTACTTACCATTGTAAACTAATAGGTATGGTTCATGGTATATAAATAAGCAACATCTCAGAATTAATTTAAATGTTTTAAAAACGCTATGAGAGCCACTTGAGTACTTACGGTTTCAATAATTATACTGTCATAGCTAGTTGGTAGATTATTATATATAATTATTATTAATATAATATATTATTATTTTATATACATACAATCTTCAGATTACTAACATTAAATGGTAATTTATTGGTTTCCTAAAATATTTAGTACTTTATGTTTGAAATAATTTATGTGAGTTTGTCAATTATGTAACACAGCATTTAGATAATTAAGCACTCATGAAAATGTTATGACTATGTATTTTTGAAAATTTGTAATTGGTATATGAAAATCTTACAAGGAACCTTATTCTTAATTTTCAAGCTTTTTTACTCAAAACATTGTATCAGATATAAATAAAAAAAAAAATTAAAAAGAAACAAAAATTTAATATACCAATATATAGCAAAAAAGGGCCTTGATGATTTAAAAATTCTTGTATTGTAGGTAAATATGAAAATGAATATTCGGTAAAAATGTCAAGTTTCTATAGTTATTAGATTTTAAATTATAATGATACGAAAAAAAGATTTTCTAGAAAACTGGTTTCCCATAAAAATTCAGTTTTTTCCTATTTATTTTCTTAGGTTATTTGAAAAGTACTTTAGTCATTTTTTACCCTTGATTTCCCATATACATATAATTAATTACTAGAAACCACTTTTAAAGTTGAAAATTTAATCATTTTTACTTCTCTAAAATGTGATGACAGCCACATAAATGAAAAAAAAATATTATCATATTTATACATTCATATTGCTTCCCACAGAATCTAATATTATTATATAAGCGTTTAATAATATCAATATGTATTAGTAAAAAAAAAACTGATATAATGTAATATTATAGTTACTCACCAATACAAACCAATCAAAAATATAAAGGTATAATATACATTTTGAAACATAATGATATTTAGTGATGTCCAAGCAAAATGCAAAGATCATGAGTATTTGATAAAATCTTCGCTGGTATTTTTTTTTTCCAATTGCTGTCATTTTATTTGTTTTGACAGCTACTTGATGTAGAGAACTTTTGTAGAAAATGGTTTATTTTAAAAAGCCTAGCTTAACAAACGACTAATATTATTTAAAGTATTTGGATATAATAAGAGGGTTAAAGACAGAATTGAACAATTTAAGTAATTTATTATTGATAATAGGTAGGTATAATAACTCTGACTGTCAAACAAGGTTTTATGTAAGTATATATTTTGTAGTCACATTCTAATAAAATATTTAGGTGGATTTATTTAAGTGTCAACAAAAATCCTAATAACACAAATCAAACTCTCAGTTTCTTTGTATACATATGGATAAATAGTTAGAACACCTAATATTAATATACATTTTGTTATCTTTAGACCATATTATTATTATTTGCGTCCATTTATACCTACGTGTAAATATGTTGTTAATGTCACTTTAACACTATTGTTGTCTTTTTAAAAAATACTCATAAATACCTAAAAATTCTAGATTTTATGATTTGTAAAAGATAACATTAGTTCTTTTATTTTCTGCTAATAGATATTATAATTTTGACAAAATATTTTATATAATGTTTTATAGATGTACTTACCTAATATTGTATTGTAAATACTAAATTGTTGAATCACTTTGTATTATTTCGAGATATCAATAGGGATCAACATACTGTTTATAACATATACTATTTATGTGAAATGAGTAATAAAGAATAATAAATAGGTATGGTATATTAAAATGACTAGAAATAAGAAAGGTAGGCATGTTGAATCATGGTTTGTACCACCATATTTATGGGTGTCGTATATTATATTTATATAATTATTTATATTATAATATTTATTATTTATATTATTATATTTTATATTTGATAATGTAGTTTACACATTCTTTTGTATTATTATAATACCATGACAATTCGTTATGATTGTATTTTCAATTAGGACCTAAATGATAATATTATGTTGGGTGCTTCAGTGCTTGACAAATGCTTGTGATGTAAGTATTCGCTGTGACGCTGTTGAATTAGCTTAAATAAAAATGGAATGCGATTTACGTAAATAGTGTTACGGAAGAATTATTTTTTACAATGAACAATGTGTTCAGTTCTTAAAAATTTGTGAGTTATACGTGTTTCATCAAATTTAAATGCTTGTTTAAAATTAAACGCAGTGGGTGAAATTATAGTAGTAAAATAAAAGAAAAAAGTAAAGTAGGTAACCACTCTGCTGTTCATCGTCATTGA